>MCFG01000015.1:120000-140000 GCA_002104895.1 Anaeromyces robustus | reverse complement strand
AGATTTATCTTCAACTTTAAGATTTTTTAATAATTGTAAATATTTTCTATGAGAAACGGATTTATTTAATAAATTATCAACAAAATCTGGATAATTAGCACTTAAATATAATATATCGGAGTTTTTAACCTTGTTTCCTTCACTATCCTCCCCATTCATAATAATGTCAGTAATAATCTTTCCAGATTCTATATCAATAGAATCATTTTTAATATATTTCTTAAATATACTATCATCAGTAATAACTCCATCAAATTCAAAATTTTCAAGATCAGCTTTATTAGAATTAATAGATTCATTATCATTATCACTATATATACTATCGTTATCACTTAATTCATTATCACTTGCATCACCACCACTAATAATAGATGAATTACTACTTTGTAAAGAATTTATTTTTTCATTTGATAAATTAGATTTTATTATAGTTGGATTCATAGCAAGATTCAAAATCTCAGTTTTTATGTCACTTTTATAATCTCCTATAACAATTTCATTATCTCTTTTACGAACAACTATTTTTATACCTTTAACTTTGAATAAATCGGTTTTACATGTTTTTCCATTTTCTAATTGAAATGTTCTTTTAGTTTTCTTTAATAAATTACCTTTCTTTTGTTTAATTATACAATTTGTAATATCAAAATAAAATTTATAAATAGTTTTAATATTTATATTTCTTCTTGAAATTTCACTAGCTAACCATTGGGGAACATTAGGATATGCTTCTTGATAAGTCTTCTTTTTAGTATCCAAAGCGTACATTTTACAATCACCTACATATTAATATAACCATAATTAATAAAAAAAAATATTACATGATTATTTTAAATTTTATTTAAAAGATCCTATATATAAAAAATTTATATATATATAAAAAAAAAGTTATATATATATATATCTTACCAGTTTTTTCATCAAATTTTATTATAAATGAAAAATGACCTTTTGTTGCTTTTGGAATATTTTTGACTTTAAAACCACCAAATGTTGTATTTATTCTAAATTTATTACCTTTTTTGTAAAATTCAATTGTATCAGTAGGTAATAATTTGGCCATAACAGGAACTATTTTTGTTATTGAAATAATAATATATTATTAATATTATGATAACAAATAAAAAATAAAAAAAAAAGAAAGAAAGAAAGAAAGAAAAAAAAAATGTTATGTTAAAAATTAATAAATATATCAATAACATTACTTACTTTGACTTTTAAATTTGATCTTAAATTTTAGATAACAATTAGGTAAAACTTTATTCCATTCTTTTAATGTTATATTACCAAAAGTTAAAATATATGTTTTAAATTTTTTTAAAGATATTTTTTCAATAATATCAACATCACCCAAACTATAATATAAAATTTTTAATTCAAAAAATATATATATATATTATTAATATAAAATATATTAATTAAAATAATTATTACTTATTAATATTTATATTTATATTTTTATTATAAATATAAATATTAATATTTTTATTTTTTTATATTTTTTTATTAAAGTATTAATAAAAATATATATATATATTTCTTACAATATTGATTCTTCTTTAGGATTCCAACCATAATCGTTTCTGGTAATAACGTCACAACCATTATTAAGTAAAGTAATAATACAATTACGACGACCAAGCATAAGAGCCAAATTTAATGGTGTATTTCCATGATTATCTTTTTCATTAATTCTCTTTTTGAAATTTTCATCTTTTAAAAGTTCTTTAAGAGTTGTTTCATCATCACGATATACACAACGATGAATTGGATATGTTTCTAATGATGTCATTTTAATTATTATTTCTTTATAGATAATATAAGATTATTATTGTTATTATTACTGTAATAAAAAATAAATCAATTTTCTATATTTATTTTATCTTAAATGTAATAATTTTAATTTAATAATTATGTTTTATCTTATTGTATTCTATTATATTCTATTACACTTTTTTAATTATTAATAAGAAATTTACTGCATATTTATATTTTTTTTTTCTGAAGATAATTTAATTGTATTTGAAATTATAACATATATAAAAATCTGTGTTTTGATATACTATAATAATACACAAGATTCAATTTTGTATATACTTAATAATTTTTTTTTTATTTTTATTTTTATTTTTTGAACCAAAATTTTAAAATAATTATCGTGATATTTGATAAAATTATATTCTTTTCCTTTCTTTTTATATTATTAATAAAAATATTTAAATTTTCTATAAAATAAAATAAAATAAAATAAAATATATATATAATAAATAAACAATAAAAGAAAAAAAAATATTAAAATAAAAGTTCAAGATAAAATTTAATAAAAAAAAGAAGAAAAAAAATTCTTATAAATATATATATATTTATTTATTCTTATTATTCCATATATTCTTTTTTTTTTTTTTTTTTTTTTTTTTATTTTATTTTATATATTTATTAATTCTATTACATATTATTTTAGTTTTTTTTATTTAATCACAATATTAATTACCAATTTCTTTTTTATTTTTTTTTAATTATTTAATTTTTATGAGATATTAATATTTAATATATTATATATTAAATATTATTGTTTATACTATTTAATATTAAAGCTTATTTATTATTAATTGAAAATACATTTTTTGAGTTTGTCACACCTTTTTCTATCATTAAAATATATACATTTTTTTCAAATATGTAAATAATCAATATATCAATATATAATAATAAATTAATGTTATTTATTATTTTAATATCAAAGATTAACTTTTTTTTAATATATTTTATTAATTATTAAAGTTTTTAAAATATTAAATTTGTAATACAATTTATATTTAATATAAAAATGAATCTTAATTATTATTAAATATTTAAGTCTTTTGGATAAATCCTTTATCCTTTAATATAAATTCTCACTTAAAATATTAAAAAGAATAATTTTATATAATATAGTTTCAATACATATATAAACAATATGGTTTTTTTTAAATTCAATAAATATTTATATCTAATAATTTTAATCTATATTAATAATTAACATGATTCAATTCTTATAATAACAAATATTTTTTTTTTTTCAATTCATAACAAATAATTTTATATTAATTTTTTTTTTATTATTGAGATTTTGATAATATATGTTAAATACCATTATTAAAATCTCAATTTGACTGTTTTTTTTTTTTTTTTTTTTTCTTAATATCTATATTATAATTACATTTTATATTTTATTTTATTTTATTTTATTTCATATTATTTTATTTTATTTTATTTTATTTTATTTTATTTTATTTTATTTTATTTTATTTTATTTTATTTTATTTTATTTTATTTTATTTTATTTTATTTTAATAGCACAAAAAGTGTATCTATCTTTTAATAAATAATATATATTTTTCTTTAATTGAAATAAAAAAATCTAATAAAATATTTTATTTAAAAAATGAATGTAGAATGGAGAAATGGAATAAAATAAATTAATTTATCAATTGATTTTTCTTCATCATATAATATATTTATTATTACAATAATAAATATTTTCATATAAATGAATTTTTTTTTTTTCTAATATTATCACAACTGTTTTTCCTATTATAATAAATAAAACTAAATAAAATTAAAGTATAATTTATTTCAAATATTTATTTAATATATTAAGAAAATTAAAAAAATATATATAATAAAATAAAAAGTTTTTCTTCTTACAATAATTAATATTTATAATATTTATTATTAATAATAAAAAAAAAGTAATAAAATCTACTTATATTTTAGTTATATTAATATTCCATAATTGTATAATTCTGTATAATTTATACATTTTAAATATATATAAAATACACAAATTTTCCACTTAAGAAAAATCACTATTTTACATTCATTTTATATGTATAAATATTAATATTAATATAAAAAAAAATCATACTATATAAATTAAATCTTATATAGATTAACAAGATCTTAGTCTTATTTAAAATTATATATAATACATAATATCTCAATGATCTTCAATCGGATGAAACTTGAATAGACATAATAATATTTTTTTTAGTTGAAAATATATAAATAATTATTTTGAAAATGTATTTTTGTAACTTTTTTATAATATTTTATTATTTTTTTATATGGGAATTTTAATTAAATAGATTTTTTTTTTTTCTTTTTCTTTTTCTTTTTAATATTTATCAATATATTCAATACAAATATAAATATATAATGCCAAAAAGCATAATATGTTACACAATAGTAATTATTTCAATAATTATTATTCCGTAATGGATAAATGATAAATTAATTTATTTAAATTATTACATTTATACACTTAATTTATATATTTTTTATTTCAATATTTTTATACACAATTTATTAATAAATTGTATAAATAGTAGATTAAAAAATCTTATATATATGAAAAATAATATTATTATTTATATTAATACATTTGTATTTATTCAATTATATGTTATTATTTACTACAAAACTTTTCATAATATATATTAATAATATATTACATAATAATTATTTTTATTATTATTTATTTATTATTATTTATTATAATTTATTATTATGTATTATAATTTATTATTTTTATTATTATTATTTATTATTATTATTATTATTATTATTATTGTAATTATAACTATTATTAATTAAATAAAGAAAACATTATATATATAATATTTATATTAATATTTATTAAAATATTTCAAAAGAAAAAAATTTTATATAGTAAATATGAATACTTTGTCTATTATTTGATTTTAGAAATATATATTATAATATTATAATTATCGTAATAATTTATATACTAAATATTATATTTTTGTTTTTATAAATATATTTTTTTATAAATTTCATTATTCTTTTATATTATAATTTATTTATTTATTTATTTATTTATTTATTTATTTATTATTTATTTTTTATTTATTTATTCATTCATTTATTTATTTATTTATTCATTCATTCATTCATTTATTTATTTATTATTTAGTTAGTTTTTAATTGTTTAGCTATTTATTAATTTAGTTACTGATTCATTGATTTATATTAAATTGTGGGTTAAATATTTTCAAAATTTATAATAATTATTAATTAAAAAGATTTCAATATATTACTGGTTTAAAATTTCATCATATTTGAAATTTTTGTCCAATAAAAAATAATAAATATAAAAATTAAATAAATAAATAAAATTTGGTAAATGTTTAAATAGAAAAAATGCAGAAATATAATATTGCAAATAATTAAATATGATATTTATTATTATTTATTTATTTAATTTTTATATTTATTTATTTATTTATTTATTTATTTATTTATTATTTTATTTATTTATTATTTTATTTATTCATTATTTTATTTATTTATTATTTTATTTATTTATTTATTTATTTATTTATTTATTTATTTATTTATTTATTTATTTATTTATTTATTTATTTATTTATTTATTTATTTATTTATTTATTTATTTATTTATTTATTTAAATTATTTATTTATTATTAATATTTACAATTTTAAAAATCAAATAAAAAATAAAAAATAAAAAAATAATAATTGATTTGTTTAATTTAGAATATTCAATTATATAATTTATGCAACAATATATTGCATATATATTATAAATATATTTAGATTAAAATTAAAACTTATATGAACAATATTTCGTCTTAAATTTTTAATTTTAAGTATTTTTCTATTTTTTTTTTAAATAATCAATAAAAAAAAATTCTAAAATATAATTGGTTGATTTCTTAAAAAAAAAAATTTAAAAAAAAATTATAAATATAGAAAAAAAAAAAAAAGAAATTAAATAATTTATATACAAAAATAATAATTATTAAAAATAATTTTTAAATAAAAAAAAAAATTCTTAGACAAACTAGAAAATAATTAAAAATATATTAATGATAATAAAATTTAATTAATTATATTTAATTAGAATATTTCCTTTCTTTTTTTTAATTATATAAATATTTTAGATATATTTTATTTATAATTTATTTTTTTTTTTTTTTTTATTTTTTATTTTTTATTTTTTTTATGATTAAATATTATAATTATAAAAATGATGATGATATATATACTGTTTTTATTTATTTAGTATTGTTATTATAATAAGATTATATATAATCGTTTGCTGTATTTTAATATAATAAATAAATAAATATTATTATAATTATTTTATTATAATTATTGTTGTTATTGGTTTTTGTTTTTCAAATATTTCCTTTTCTTTTACATATATTATATTTAATTTTTAAAAAAGAAAAGAAAGAAAAATTAAGAGAATTATGGAAATTTAGAAAAAAAATAAATACTAATACTGATATTAATAATAAAAAAAAAAAAAGTAATGAAACATCTATAAATATTTGTTGAATTTGATTAGGTATTTTTTTTTTTTTTTTTTTTTTTTTTTTTACATATTTTGGGTTTAGGATTTTTTACCCTAATATCTGTTTCTATATATTATTTAATGTTTTATTAAACTATAAAATAGTCATAAAAAGAATATAATTTAAAATATATATATATAATTTATGATTTCAATGTTTTATTAAACTATAATATAGTCATAAAAAGAATACAATAAAAAAAATAAATATAATTAATAATTAATTCATGATTAATATTTTACAATTATTATATGAAATTTAATATAAATTTGTTTATATATATATATACCTTAAAAATTCTTCTTTTAATTTTATATCTTCTTTAAATACACCGGTTGTATTACAAGTGATAGTACATGATTGTGTTTTTTGAACACCTCTCATAACCATACAAAAATGACTATAAAATAAAAAAAAAAATAAAAATAAAATAAGAGCAAAATAAAAATATGATATTTAAAATATATTTTAATATGATTATTTTTATGTTTTAAAAATATATATTATATTATATATCTTTTTATTATATAAAATTATAATCAAAATCTTTATCATTTTAATATTTTTTCTACTATTTATTAAAAAAGAAAAAAAAAATTACCTTGATTCCATAACAACCGCTATTCCTTTTGGTTGTAAAACTTCTTCAAGAACATCACATACTTGTTTAGTAATTCTTTCTTGAATTTGTAATCTTCTACTAATCATTTCAGTAATTCTTGCTATTTTACTTAAACCAATTACTTTTTTATCTGGAATATATGCAATATGTATCTTTTTAAAATAATAATATTATTATTATATATTATATTTATAATATTATAATATATTTAGTTAAATGTTAAATTTCTATATTTAATAATAACTATTATTCATTTTATTATTATTTTAATATTTTAAAAAAAATATATATATATTAATTTATCATTTTTTAAACATACTTTTCCGGAGAATGGAACTAAATGATGTTCACATAAAGAAAATATTTCAATATCTTTAACTATAACCATACCATCATGATCTTCTTCAAAAATAGCATTATTAACAACTTCATTTATATCTTTTTCATATCCTTCAGTAAAGAAAAGTAAAGCTTTAGCATATCTTTCTGGTGTTTTTAATAAACCTTCACGATTTGGATCTTCACCCAAACATTCTAATATAGTAGTCACTGCTCCCGTTAATTGTTTTAATCTTATTTCCTTTTCTTCTTCAGTTTCTGTTTTGCGTTTTAAAGTACCAGAAGCTAATTAAAAAAAAATAAATATTATGTGAATCATTTAAATTATTATTATTATTATTATTATTATTATTATTATTATTATTATTATTATTGTTATTATTGTTATCAGTCAAAAAAAAATATATATATATATATATTGTGAAATATTTTGTTTGATAATTATATAAATTTTTCAATTTCATGAAGTAATGAATATGAATAACATTTATATTTTAATTATTTTATTAATTATAATTATTTTATTTTATTTATAATATCATTATTAATTGATTAATTCATTATATATAATTGAATGAAAAAAAAAAAATATATATATATATATATTTAAAAAATACTAATTTATCTTATTTTAAATAATATATATTAAATATATTCTATATAGCATTTTTAAATCAAATGTAAATTACTAAATTATATTATTATATTATTGTATAATTAAATAAAAAATAATAATAAAGTAAAAAATACCTGGAAAACAAAAGCCATATTTATCAATAACGTTGGAATCCATACTATTATTAATAATTTGTTTTTTATTGTTTACTTCATGAGTATTACTTGAATTAGAAACCATTTTATATATTTTTATTAAAAGTTTATTTGATTTAAATTAAATTGGAAAATGAATTATTATTATTATATCTTTTTTTTTTTTTGTTGAAAAAAGTACGAAATATTATTTTATTCTTATTTAATATACATATACTGATGATATTCTTTTTAAATTATAAAATATTTTTATAAAAAAATAAAAATTGTAAAAAAAAAAACAAAATTTTGTGATATTTAAGATAATACTATTTATAATAAAAATATTAATTATTTAATTCATATTAAAAGTAATAATTAATATTATCATTATTATAGTATTTCCTTTTCTCTTTTTATTATTATTATTATTATTATTTTACTATTATTATTAATGTTAATAATTATTTTAAGGAAAAATTTTTCATCTTTTTTTTTACTTTGAGGGTATACTAAGATTGATTGGATCACGTGATCAAATCATCATTAATATATAAAAAACTCGAAATTTAGTGGCGGAAATACAATATACAATTTTCATATAAAATGTGATTTGATTTAAGGATATCTTTAAAACTTTAATTATAATTTATTTTAATTATATTTAAAAATATAATTAAATATAAAATAATTATATAATTATATGATTATTAATAAAAATTTATATTAATTTTTTAATATATATTACTATAAATAATTATTGATTATAGATAAATTATAAATAATAAAAATAATAAAAATTTAAAAATAAAATATGACAAAATATATATATTATATATTATATATTATATTATATTACATTATATTATATTATATTATTATATTATATTATATATTATTATTATTAATTATAATTAAAATGTTATATTATATTTATTTATTATAAAAAAGTATTATTTATTATATAATTAAAATTTTAAAAAAAAAAAAAGAGGTACCTTTTTGAAATTTCAATATTTCAAATAAAGGTAACCAAAATTTTAAAATATTAATATTTAATCATAACAGAATTTTTTAAAATTATAAAGTTATAGAATTTCTACAAAAAGCAATATTTTCCTTACTTCATTTATTTTAATTTTTTTTATTGAAATTTGAACATTAATTTGTTTAATTAAAATAATATTAGTAATTTTATATTAATAATTTTTATATAAAATTCATAAGTAAATATTATTTATATATAATTATCAATTAGTAAAATATAAATTACTAATTAGAAATATTATTGAAAAATTAAAATTAAAATAAAATTATATGTAATAATCTGTATGTTAAATTTTTATATTTCTTTCTTTATATTTAAGTATTTTATATTTATTATATTATTATATTAAGGTATAAAATAAAATAAAATAAAATAAAATAAAATAAAATAAAATAAAATAAAATAAAACTAAACTAAACTAAACTAAAATAAAATAAAATAAAATTAAATAAAATAATATAAATGGTAAAGTAGAATAAGTTACAAGTATAGATAAAATAAAATAAAAGAAAATAAAATAAAATAAAGAAAAGAAAAAGAATAATAAAAAAGAAATACATTGTTTTTTTTTTTTAAATTGAGAAAATACTGTATATATTTCCTATATAGTATAATCATTTTTTTTTATTACTTATTATTATTGTTATATAATTATGTATATATGTATATTTTTTTTAATTACATTTTATACTACATTTTCTATTTATATTACATATTATGATTTTTAGAAATTTATAACAAAATGAAAACTTCAATAACCTAACCTAAAATTAATGAAATTATTCTAACCTTTTTTATTGAATAATCATAATTTTTTAATTTTTTTTTTTTTGAAATAATATTAATATTTAATTATGTTTTTAATAATATTTATTTCTTTTATTTTTTATTTTTTATTTTCATTATTATTTTTTTAAATAATTATTTCATTTAATATTTAAATAATTTTCTTTTCGTTCGTTGATTTATTGTTCATTTATTTCATCTTTATGTGAATCTAGGAAATCTTCATAGAATTTTGCAGGGTTCTTTAATTCTTCCAATTCTTGTGATTTCTTTAATTTACTTATTCTTTCAATATAAAGTTTATAATCCTCTGAATTATTATCTGAATTATTAGAATAAATTTTCATTATAATTTCTAATAAAGTACTTAACTAATTAGTTAGTTAATTAATTTTAATAACCAATAATAAAATTATTAGGATAACAAAAGAAAAAAAAATTTAAGATTAATATTATATTTATTTTATATTTAAAAATAAATTAATAAAATTATTTAAATTAAAAAAAAAAAAAAAAAAAAAAAAGAATAAAATTTCAAGGTTAACGTTATATTTATTTTATATATAAAAATAAATTAATTGTAAATAAAGAATGATTATAGATATAACATAAATTAATAGTATATATTTACTTTTTCTTTTAATTGCTGTTGATATTTATATTCACCATATCTTGTATTTGCTAGATCATCAATATTTTCTAATGAACTTAACACACATTCTAGGGTATTTTTAATAAGGTTCATATTTCCATATTGTTCCTTAGTTTTTAATTCTAATAAAGCATTAGTAGCATTAATTCTGACTTTGAAATTTCTACAGTTTTTAATTGATTTTAATAATGATAAAATTAATGGTGAAGTCCATGAAGATTTACCAATTGAAAAATCTTTATTTTTAAACATATTTAATATTGCATGACATGCATTCCATCTTATCTAATGATAATAATTTTTTTTTTATAAATAAATATATTATTATTATATAATTATTAATATAATAATTACTATAAAATTACTATAACAATTATTATTATTGTCAAGTATTATTAATTAATTACTTTAACAGAACCAGCTTCAGCATTTTTTTTAGTTACTAATATAACTTCTTTGATAATATTATTTATTTGATTTTCAATAAAAGGTTTTGGGCATATTCTTATTACACCACCTAAACCTCTTAATGCACTTGCTCTACACTATATTAACATAATTTTTTTATATAAATAAAAAAAAAAGAAAAAAAATATAAAAATTAATAAAAATATTTATATATTGTTGAAATTATATATCATAATAAAATAATTTTACCTTATCATTATCTTTTGCAGCTGATATACCTGATTCTAAAAGTTTCATTATCATATCGTTATCTAACCATTCATCTAATAATGATTGACTTTCTTGATTTTCACTTTATATTTAAAAAGTTTTAAAATTTATTATATATTATTATTATTATTATAATTATTGTTATTAATTTATTCATTAATATTAATTATTATATTTTCATAAGGATTCATATTATAAAGTTAAATTTATATATATATATATATTTATATAATATTAAAAGTATTAATTATGATATAAACCTCATCAATATAAGATTATCACAAAAATTACCATAAAGCCAACTTGATCTAATTCTTACAATTAAATTATTATCTTTTATTGTATCTTGTATTGTTGATGCTACATCAATAATAAACATTGTGTCCTAAATAAGTTTATAATATATTATTTTAATTTATAAATATTATAATAAATATTTATGAATTTTTTTTTTTTTTTTTATTTTTAAAATATTTAAAATATATTAAATAAAAATATTTGTATAAATATTTATATTTATATATATATATTTTTTTTACATTGCTTAAAAATTTATATGTAATTAATGTTCCCAAAGTTCTACAAGCAGCAGCTCTAACATTGAAATTTTTATCATTTTGTGAAAGATTAAGTGGTATAGTTATACATGGAATTTGTTTTAATTTCTATTTATAAGTATAATATATGATAAATAATAATAATAATAATAATAATAATATATAATGATATATATTTATATTAATTATGTTGTTATTTAAATTGAATTATAATTATTTATTATCAAATTAAATGTAATTATTATTCTCTAAGATATTTTTACTAATTACATTCATTTGTTCAAAGATTGTTTCAGGTATATTTGAAATACAATCACAAGAGGTTGCTCTCATTATTGCACTATCACTATTAATTTGAATTAGTATATAATTTATTATATCTTCCCACCAATCTAGGTCAAACTTTTTTTTTAAGTGAATAAATAAATAAATAAATAAATAAATAAATAAATAAATAAATAAATAAATAAATAAATAAATATATATATATATATATATATATAATAAATAATTTACATTCTCTTTCCATTTATTATAATCCAAATTAATAGTTTGGGTATAAGATTCTAATACTTTAAAAGTATTTATCTTTATTAAGTCATTATTATCATTAATTCCGTTATCAACTAATTCTTTAATGAATGTCCATTTTTCCCTAAATTCCAGTATATAGATAAGTTTTTTCATTTTTTAATAATGAATTATAATATATTTTGTAGGATAAAAAAAAAAAAAGAATAAATATATAAATATATATTACTTTATAATTTCAATATCATGTTTAGCTATGGTAGATAATATTGAATAACATTCTGCTTTTACAATATTTGATTCTGTTTTTTTAATAATTGAAATAATAATATTTATTATGGTATAATTATCTTTTTCTGCAGGAAAAATATTAATATTTTCAAATGATTTTAAAAGTTCTTTAGGTATATCAAGAGTTTTCGTTAAGAAATGTGAATCGAAATGAGAATCTAATAATATATTTATACAATGTAATGCTGATTCTTTTATTCTATCATCTAATATTATTTTTTTTGAAATTTTTATATAATAATAATTATAGCAAAAGAAAAGAAAAGAAAAGAAAAAAAGAATAAATTATTAAATTATTTTAAAGATTATTAACGTTAATTATGTATTTATATATGGTGCTAATCATCTATACCATCATGGAAAATTAATGGAACCATATTATCTCTTATTAATACTGGATAGTTTGTTGAAATTTTATCATAAGATGAATTTTGTACTAATACACACATACACTAATTTTATGAATAATTAAAAATTAATAATATAGAATATATTTAATTTATAAATTTATAAATTATAATTATAAATTATAATTATAAATTATAATTATAAATTATAGTTATATTTTTTATATTTACTTTAATAATTAAATTAATAATAGATATATTAGTTTCAGTTTTTAAAGCATTTAATAAACCATTATGGAATAAACTTATTTGTATTCCTAATCGTTCAGAAAGGGAAATGAAGTTTGTTTTAGAATGTCTAATTTATTTTATATTTATTAATTAATATTTATTATTAGATATTGTAAGATTATTATTAATTAATCAATTAATAAATTATAATGATAATAATGATAAATATATATATAAAACGTACGAATCAGTCGCTACAGCTAAATATGGTTTAGCTCCATCAACCATACATGTTAATGTAGTTATTGCTGTAGCTCGTATTTGAGGAACTGGATCATTTTGTATTAATGTTAGTAATGATTTATTTGTTTTATCATTTACATAAGGAATAAACATATCCCAATAAGGATAAAAAAGTTTTGGTGAACTCTTTTTTTTTATAAAAAAAAAACAAAACAAAACAAAAATATAATAAAATATAATAAAATATTTAGTAATTAACATTATTTAGATACATTTAATATTTATATAATATAAAAGAAATAATTATACCTTAATAATAGCTTGTAGACAATATAATGCATTTAGTTTTATTTTATTATAATTATCCATTTTAACTCTTTTTAATAAAATATTAAATATAATAATGAATAAAAAAAAAAAAATAATATATAAATATATTTTATATATTATTTAATATATTTTCTATATTTTTAATTTTATATTCATTTAGTTTTTGTATCAAATATATTATCATACTTCGAATTACTAAAATCACTATCTGAAATTTCAGAATCAGATTGAACTATATTTGAAGGTGTTAATGATATAACTGAATCATTTTTATATAGGTTCATTTTATTTAAAGAATCTCTTCTACCAATAGGCTTATAATCTATAATAAGAAATAAATAAATTTTAATTATTAATTTATTTTTTATTTTTTATTTATTTATTTATTTATTTTTTTTTAAAAAAATGAATATTAAATATAACATTTTACCATTAAATATAAAATTATATAAATAAATTAAATTATTTTTTGAATTTGTTAATATTTCTTTATCTTCTGATATCATGATTTGATAAACTCTTAAAGAACTATTTATTATCTATTTATTGAAAATATTAACGTATAAAATGTGTTAAAATTGAATTTATTATTATTTAAAATTATATATTAATTGCATTATATCATAAATTATTATATTTCTATTTATTTTTTTTTTAATTATATATATTTGTATATTTGTATTACTTTGCTTTGATTTAAAGAAATGTTATTTTGATTATTTATAATATGACTATATATAACATTGTAAATAGTTTTATATTGTGAAGAATTTAATTTTGTTCCTGTTTTAAAACATAAATTCCCTAGTGATATAATTGCTAAGCGTTTAATTTCCAGTCGAGGCAAATCATTTTTATTTGCTAAATTCACTAATTTAGTAATTAATGTTTCATAAAACTATATATAATATGAAAATGTATAAAGATATAAAAAAATATAAAAAAAACATATTATATATTTATTATTATATATTTTCTTATTATATATCAATTTTAGAGTTTTAGTAAATATTACTTTTTCACAATAACTTCCATTTTCATATAGAACAAAACTTAATGCTTTTAAATTTTCAATTTGGTCTTCTTTTTTCAATTTATCATAATTATTTAATAAATAATTTATCAAGTCATTTATAATATTATGATTGCTGTTAAATTTTATCTAAATTGAATTTAATAAAAGTATTGAAATAAAAAATTGTTGAATATAAATAATAATATTAACAATATAATAACAATAATTACAATATTTATATTTAATATAGAATAATAATAAAATAATGAAAAAAAAAATATTAAAAATTTACGATAATAATAATAATTTAAAATTAATATATTATTTATATATTTATAAATACAATTTTTCTTTTCTTTTCTTTTACATACTTGTCTTTTTGAAAATAACAAACTTATTAATTTATAAAAATATTTAATATTTTCGGAATTGCTTTTAAATTTTTTAATGCCAAATTTTAGTAAAGAGATTACCTTCATTAATATAAAGTTATTATAATAATATATATTTATACATTACAATTTAATAAGTATATATTTTTATATTTTTATTATATATATATATGTATATATATTTTTTAAAATAATTCAATTAAATATATTTTATTTAATTTTTATTTTATTTTTTATTCTTAAAAGATTTGTTATATTTCAAAATGATTCATACATTTTCTTGTTGAATATCAGGTATTGGGTAAGGTATCGATATTAATTTTTTTAATAAAGAATTTTGTTTGTCATTATTAGTTTCTTTCATTAAAGAATTACTCAAATCAACGAATGACATTTTTTTATTTTATTAATTCATGGAAGAGTTATCATTTGAAAAACAAAGAAATTAGATATAAGTATATTTTTTAAATTTTTTTATAATATTAATTAATTAAAAATTAAAAATATATATATATAAATAATTTTTAATTACATATTAAAAAAATAAAATTTTTTCTTATGAATTAATATATATTTATTTATATTATGCTTTAAATATATTATTTAATAAAATTAAAAGAAACAGAATTAAAAAAACAAAATCACAACAAAAATTTATTAAAACGTGTGACAACTAAATTATTTATTTAAATATTTAATTTAACGAACCATTAATTAAATATTTAGACTTAATTATTATTTTATATTTTAAATAATTTTTTATTATTAAAAAAAAAAAAAAATAAAGCAAAATAAATAAATACATTATTATAATTCATATATATAAAGATATATAATAATAATAATAATAATAATAAAATGAATAATCTTTATTATTAAAATTTTTAATTTTGATATAAAAACCATATTCATAATTATAAAGTATAAGAACTTTATTAATATTTTTTTTTTTTTTCATTTCTATATTAAATATTTATAATATAAGGAATAGTTTTGTTACGTATGAAATAAAAGTAAACGATTAATTTCAAATATTTTTAATAATTCTTAATATATATCAATTATATTGTATAATTGAATTAAAATTTTGATGATATTATTTAAAGATTATAAATTTAAATGATTAACTATATTGTATATAACTAATTGGATTATTAACATATTTATGTTGCTAATAATATATATATGAATACTTTTTTTTCTTATTTATATAAAGATATATTATTATTATTACAATAATGGAAATATATATAGTTATCTGAAATTTTATTGTATTTTTTTGTATGTATATTATACATTTTTAGCATTTTAATATTTAGTGCATATAATTATACATTTTTTTATTTTAGTATTTATTATTATTTTAGTATATTTATTATTTTTTTTTAGAATAATCAAGTTTTCTGAATTATTTGAATTAGTATTTATTTTCAATATTTCCTGATTCCCATAAAAGATCTGGAGTTCTTTAATATTTGATGTTTATTAATTCTTCATTTGTATATTTGTATACTATTCATAATAATGTCAATAATTAAAAAGCTTAATAATATCTCTGATAATAAATACTGATAAAATTATATTCCAATTGCTTTACCTATGTTAATAAATATTGATAGGACTATATTTTATTTGCTTCATTTTGTGGCCGGGCATTAATACATAAATATTATTTTTTTAATATTGGAGTGATACATTGTTTTGCTTCAATTGACCCTTTTTATTCATAACAAATTTCTTTGAATAATTACTAAATGATTTTTAAATTGTTTTTATATATTTTCTATCATCATATATACAATTACTTTTTCTATGATAGAATATACTTTTATTTTTGATCTTAATGAACAACCATTGAAAAAATAGGACATTGTTTATCATTTTGACATACATAATTTATTATTATTATTTAATAATAATAATAATAATAATAATAATAATGATAATAATAATAGTAATAATAGTAGTAATAATAATAGTAATAATAATATTAATAATTATAATTATATCATAAAAACAAAAAAAAAAAAAGAAAAAAAGAATAAAAAATATTTTATGATGAATATTCTTTTTTCTTAAAATTCTGACATAATTTTATTTTATATTATTTTATAATAATAGTATTGTAAAAAAAAATTTTTTTATTTATGTTATATTATGATATTTAAATATATTTAGTTTCGGTATATATATTTTTATATTCATTATGTATTATAATACATTTAATAATTTAAATAAATCATTTTTTCTATTTCGTTTTTATTTTATTTTTTTTTTTTTTTTTATATATTTTTTTCTTCTTGTTTATTCTTCTTCTTATTATTATTCAACAATTTTTTAAAATATATTAAAATTTTTTTGATAAACTATTAAATATCTAAAAAAGTTATAAAATACATTACATATACCAAATACCCAGTATTTTTAATTTTTTTTTTTAAAAATATAAATATATGAAACAATGAATAATTATTTATTCATCATTTCATTATTATTATTTAAACGTATTTACCATAATATATTCATTGTTTCATTATTATTATTATACATATTTACCATAATATATTAAAATATACATTGAAATATTATTACCAAATAAAGATTTATTTAAATATTATTAAAGATTAAAAAAGTGTTGGTAATGCATATGTACCATTTTTTTCATATCAAACGCAGATATAGTAATAATCTTATTATTTAAAAAAATTTTTTTTGTTGTGGTTATATTACCTAAATAAAAAAAAAAAAACAAAAATTGTTTAATGCAGTTTTTAATATTTTAAAAATATATTTAATAAATCCATATAAGTCTTTCAATATTTATTATTATTAAATGTATTATGCAAATTTTTATAATAAATATTTATTTGGGAAACATTTATTTTTAAATAAAAAAACAAAGCAAAACAAAACAAAGCAAAACAATATCTATATATATAAACAAAACAAAAAAAAAAAAAAAAAAACAGTAGAATTAATTTATTAAATTGATTATATAATTACATTGTTTTCATTTATTTAAATGTATGTATAATTTTTATTATCATTATCATTATTATTATTATTATTATTTTTTTACATTTTAATATTTATACATATTTATACTATACTTTTTTTTTTTTAAAGTGTAACAATTTTAATTTTATTTATATAAGTTAAGTGGATTCTTAAATTAATGAAGATTTAATCAATAAAATTATTAATATCAATAAAGGTTATAATTTTGAAAAAAGGTTATAATTTTGGTTTTTAAAAAAGTTTTGATAATTCAATAACAAAACATTAAATAAATTCATAAAGATTAATTTTACAATAGAATCAAATATATTTTTTAAAAAAGTATATAAAAGTATATAATATTGCAAATAAAAATGTAACCATAAATATATATATATTTAATTAAGAATAAATAATGATTTCTGTAATTTTTTTTGAATAATAAGACTAATAAAAATTATTTAAATAATTTTTTATTCATATAAACGAATTGTGTGTATTTTTTATTTTATATAATTATTTTTATTTTTTTTTCAAACTCTATTATTAATTCTAACATATTTTTAATGTATTAATAAAATAACTAAGATAAATGAAAGTAATAGAAAAAAAAAAAAAAAACGTAAAAAATTTATTAATTAAATTTTATTTTAACAACTATTAAACTTTTAATTAAAAAAAAACTTGTTTTTATTATATATTTTATTTTAAAATATTTTATATTTTACTTTATTTTTAATTCTAATATATAAATCCTAATAATTTTTATTCGTTATTATAAGGCTGTAGAATTCACGTTAAATAATTTAAACTATTATTAAATGTTATTTAGATTATAAAAAAAAAAAAAAAAAAAAAATTAAATTTTAAATTATTATTTTTTGATAAAAATCAATTTTGATAACTTGATTAATTAAAATACTATATATAACTACTATATATTTTAAATTATGTATTATATTATTATTTATTATTATTGAATGCGCAATGTTTTTTTTTTTTCTTATCATTTTTTTTTTTAATTATTAATATCAATATTTTTTTCTTTTTTTTATTCATTCCTTTATAATATATAATTAAGTATTTTTTCTTTTTTTTTTTTTTTTTTTTTTTGATAATATAAATACTTTATTTACTAATGTATAATTATTAGTATTATAAATATATTAGTTATTTATTTAAAATATATTATTATAAATATATTCTATTGAATTTTTTTTTTCTTAAATAACCAAATATATTATTAATATAATAAAAATAAATAATAATAAAAGATATTTGTAATGTATTGGTAGTTAATATAAAGTTATAATAAAAATAAAAAAGAAAAAAAAAAAAAAAAAATAAAGTTTAGTATGCCATCTTTTTTGGTAATTTTATATATATTAAACTTAATTTTTATAAATGTATTTATTATATTCACGATTAATCAGTAATAATTAATTAATTATGAATTATGTTGTGATTATTAAATTTTCATCAAATGTATGTATTTACTAAATAAAATATAATATATTAAGAATAGCATTAATAATTAATATTAAATAATTTATTTATAAATTAATTATTTATGAAATATATAAATTATATAAATATATTATATGAATTATATGATATGATATATGGATGATATATGGAATATATATATCTTTTAATTAAAATATAAAAATATTTTATAAAAACTTTCATATTTCCTTTTTAGAATCAATATTTATTTATTTATTAATTTCAATTTTATATCCAGTTATAATTTTAATATAATTTGTGAAAAAAAAATTTTTTTTTTATTTACAATAGAAGAAAAAAA
>MCFG01000015.1:62500-115000 GCA_002104895.1 Anaeromyces robustus | reverse complement strand
ATAATATATAAATGAAACGTTTGTAATAATTATTTATTTTTATTTTATATTTATTTAAAATATTAAAAAAGATACTTTTTATATTTTCATATAAAAGAAGAAATATAATATAATATAAAAAGTAAAAAAAAAAAAAAAAAAAAAATGTCTCTTAGAAGAAGTGAGAGAATTAGAAATTTGAAAACTAATGATCTCTTTAAGGATATAATTTTTTCATTTACTCCTGGTGCTTCTCCAACTTCCTTTTTGGAATCAAAAATTACTAATGAAGGAGGAAAAATTCAAAAAACATATACTAAAAAAGTATGTATATTTTTTTTTATTTATTTTTTCTTTTTTTATTTTATTTTATAATTATTATAAATATTTTTGAAATATAAAAAGGTATATTCATAAATAAAATATTAAATATTTTATAACTATTATTAACTATACCTTCTTTATAAGGTTAATTATTTAATTGCATTAAAAGTTGAATTAGCTGAATCAAAATTAAATTCAAAAATAAAAAATGCATTAGATAATCCAGATTGTAAAGTAGTTAGTAGTGACTTTATTGATGAATGTTTAAGAACATCAAAGATTTGTGATGCAGAAAAATTTTTGTTAAAACCGTTTAGCGATGAAGACAAAAAAACTTATCCTCCTGTAATTTCAAAGAAAAAAAGTACAAGTGGAAAAAAAAATACTAAAAAAGGTAAAGAAAAAGAAAAAGATGATGATAAAGAAGAAGAAGAAGAAGAAGAAGAAGAAAAGAATAAAAAAGTAACAGGAAAAAGAAAGAGAGCTACTACTAAAAAAGAAGATAAAGAGGAAGTTAAAAAAGAAGCTAAGAGTAAGAAAGAAGTTAAAGACGAGGTAAAGAAAGAGGTAAAGAAAGAGGTAAAGAAAAAGGGTAAAAAAGCAAATGATGATGATGATCCAATGGATGTTGATGATAATAAAAAAGATGAAGAAAAAGAAGAAGAGGAAGAAGAGGAAGAAGTTATTGTTAAAGAAATAAGAAAAGGAAGAACGGTATTAATAAAATGATAATTATTTTATTTTATTTTATGTTATTATTATTATTATTATTATTTTTTAATAAATTATTAATAATATATAAATAATAAATATAGGTTGTTGATCCAAATGTACCAAATAGCAAAGTAAACATAAATATATTTATTTTTAATTATATAATAATTTAAAATAATCAAATTTATGATATGAAACTTATGAATTAAAAAAAATTATATATTAGGATTATCATGTATTAGATGAAGGTGATGATATTTATGATGCAATTCTTAATCAAACTAATATTTCAAGTAATAATAATAAATTCTATAATCTTCAAGTTTTGAAAAAAGATAATACTAATAGTTATTTCTTCTGGACAAGGTATTATTATTGTTATTATTACTATTCTTCTCATTATTATTATCTTATTATTATTATTATTATCTTATTATTATTATTAATTTATTTAATGATTTTAATATTTGAAAATTATAAAAGATGGGGACGTGTTGGAGAAAAAGGTCAATTCAAATTATTGAATTGTTCTGGAAAAGATAATGCTATTAATTTATTTAAAATAAAATTTAGAGATAAGGTTTGTTTTATTATATTATATTATATTATATTATATTATATTATATTATATTATATTATATTATATTATATTATATTATATTATATATATATAATTGTTTTTAATATGATTGTTTTATTTTTATTTTGTTATAAATAATATTTAAATTATTATTAAAAAGACTGGTAATAGTTGGGATAATAGAAAGAACTTTGAAAAGAAAGCGAAAAAATACTTTTTACTTGAACGTGATTATGGTGTAGCAGAAGAAGAAGATTCAAATGAAAACAAAAAGGCTAAAACAGAAGAAAAAATTGATATTCCAGACTCACAGTTAGATGAAAAAGTTCAAGATATTATTAAATTAATTTTTGATATTTCTTTGATGGAAAAAGAAATGGCAGAGATTGGTTATAATGGTTAGTTAAATATTTAATTTTAATCATTATAAATTATAAAATAAAATTTCTAATATTATTATAATAAACATTTATTATATTTACAATAATTACAGCCAAAAAAATGCCTTTAGGAAAACTTACAAAGGAACATATTAAGAAGGTAATTAAGAATATGAATATAAAATATTATAAAAACAAATTTAATATTAACATGATTTTTAAAAATTATATAATTTATATATATAATAGAGTTTTTCTGTTTTACAAAAATTAGATTCAGAATTAAATAAAAAAACTCCTAAACCGTAAATTTGATAATAAAATAATATTATATTTATTAAATTTATTTATTAAATATATTATAATTTATAAATAATTAATTTAATTTATTATTATTATTATTATTTGTTTAATAATAATTTTTTTTTTTTTTAAAGATCTGTGTTATCTGATTTAACGTCTGAATTCTATACTATTATTCCACACGACTTTGGTAGAACAAGACCACCTGTAATTAATACTAAAATATTACTTAAAAAGAAACTTGAAATGGTAGAATCATTAGCTGATATTGAAATTGCAACAACTATTTTGAAGAACCAAAAGGTTGAAATTACTGAAAATCCAATTGATACTAATTACAAATCTTTACATTGTAACCTTGCTCCATTAGATGATAAGTCTGATGAATATAAGATGATTGAAATGTATGTTAAGAATACTCATGGTAAGACACATTCTTGGTATGATCTTGAAATTGGTCAAGTATATACTATTGAACGTGAAGGTGAAAAAGAAAGATTCTTGGGTTATAAGTATCCAGATAAAAAGAGAAAACTTTTATGGCATGGATCAAGACTTACTAATTTTGTTGGTATTTTAAGTCAAGGTTTAAGAATTGCACCACCAGAGGTAATTATTATATATAGTAATCAATATTTTAATATAATAAAATATAATATAATTCTGTATTAATTTATTTATTTTATTTTTATTTTTATTTTTCTTTTTTTTTATTTTTTTTTTTCATAATAAATATAATTCATAATATGTATATGTTTAATTTATAATTTTTTTATTTATTTAATTATTAACATTTATAGGCACCTGTTACTGGTTATATGTTTGGTAAAGGTGTTTATTTCGCTGATATGGTATCAAAGTCAGCTAATTATTGCTGTGCTAGTAATAATATTGGTTTAATGTTATTATGTGAAGTAATGACTGGTGAAGAAAATGAATTAATAAATGCTAATTATCATGCTGATGAGTTAGTTGAAAAAAATGCAAAAGATTCTACTAAAGGTTGTGGTAAAATGGCACCAGATCCAACAAAGTCTGGTTATACAGAAGATGGTATTGAAGTACCATATGGTCCAGCCATGGATGTTGAAAGTAAGGATTCATTATCTTTAATGTATAATGAATTTATTGTTTATAATGTTGCTCAAATTAGAATGAGGTAATAATTAGTAATTTTAATATGTTAATATGCTAAAAATTATATTTTCATTTAGGATAAATTACTAATTTACTTTTTTTTATCTTTATTATTGTTTTTAGATATTTAATTAAAATGAAGTTTACAAAACCAAAGAAATAAATTTTTACATAGATTCATTTTTAATTATTAATTTATATTAAATATATATAAATATAATTGTATGATGTTTTTAAAAAAAATTTTTTTTCTCTCTATTTTTTTTTTCGGTATATTTTATAAATAATTTACATATAGTTTTTTATTTCTTTTTTTTTATTATACAAGCTTAAATGTTATATATTATAAATAGTATTGTATATATTAAATAAATATTAATGTATTTTAATTAATGCAAATATAATAAATAAAATAAATTTTATTTTGTATTTTGAATTTTATTATTAGTACTGTTTATTATTAAGAGTTTTTATTGCTAAAATAATATTTTATTATGTTAAAAAAATATAATATTAAGAAACATAATGAATTTTTTTTTTTTTTTATGTTTTTACGTTTTTATTTTATTTTATTTTATTTTATTTTATTTTATTTTATTTATTTAATATATATATATTTATATATTTATATATATATTTTTACAATTATAATTTAAATGTTAAATGTTAAATGTTAAATAAAATAGAAATTGTAATATTTGTGATATTTGTGATATTTGTTTATTTTTTTTCTTTAAATTTTTATTTATTGCATTAAAAATTCTCTTTATTAATTTTTCTACCAAAATGTTGTGAATTCTTGAATTCGGCATATAAACTAAAAACAGTATGCATACTTTCTATTAAATTACGTTGATTTCGTTTTATTGATGGTTTTGTTTCATCTATATCATTGGATGATTTTTGATTTGAAGTATTATTAGGATAAACAGGAATGTCAAGTATACTACATACTAATCTACATATATCTTGTAATGGTAAATCTAATTGTCCGATAGAAAAATCATTATTCTATATACATATTAATATTTTAGTTTTTTTTTTTTTTTTTTTTTTTTTAAATTAAAAATGTTTTAATAGTTATAATAGTATATATAATAATAAAAATATGATAGATCATGAAAATACAGTTTTAATAAAAAAATTTAAAAAATAATGAAAATAAATATAACAACAAATAGTTTAATTTATATTGTATATATACATATATATATAATATAAAATAATATATATTAAATTATTAAATATTACATCTGAACTAAAGAATTCATCTATTTCAGGAGGCCATTCAGCCATTAAATCTTCAATATCAGCCATTCGTTTAGAATAAATAACACGATCTGATGGTTTTAATGAATATAAATTTTGTGCATTTTCTACCCATTTATTTAACTCTTTCATACCTTCTCTTCCTTCTTCACTATCATTGAAATTTAAATTAATAGAATAAACATTTTTATTATTTTCATCAGAACTTGTAGATAATAAAGATGCACGTAATTCCAAATCTAATACTATTTTTTTTTTTTTTTTTTTTTTTTTTTTTTTTTTTTTTTTTTTTTTTTTTTTTTTTTGAAATATATATATATGATATAGATATATATTATCAATTAGCAATTATTTATTATATATATAGTTTTTTTATTACTTTTTTTTCTTTTTTTTTTTTTTGTTATTTTTTATTCATATTTTTTAAATATTAATTACATGCTGGATCAGTTTGTTTAGCAGCTGGTTCATCTAAAACTTCTATTCCAAGTTCACAATCATTAGAAGATTTTTCATTTTGATTTGGTTTTGGTATCTTTTTATTATTATTATTATTATTATTATTATTATTATTTAATAATAATAAGATATATTATTAATTTTTTATCTTATTTTTATTTTTATTTTAATTATATATTGTTAAAAATCATACTTTAATAATTGGATCAATATCACCAACTGCCGGTATATAATCTGGAATAAAACATTTAAGTTGGGGTATAAGAGTAAATTCTTCTGGTTGATATGTGTTTATATATATGAACAATTCTTTCATTTCATCAGTGATATTATCCCTTTTTATTTGTTATTTTTTTTATTGTATATTTGTGTTTATATTTATTATTATTATTATTATTATTTTTTTTTGTTTTATATATTTATGTATTGATAAAAAAAAAGATATATAATATTTTAGTATAGTTTAATTATTTAATAATAATAGTGATTTTTAAAATAATAGTTTATTATCAATTTATTTATACATTTTTTCAAGCAATAGTTTATCTTCATCTATGCTCTTTTTACGTTCCTGTATTTAAAAGTATTATATAATATATATATATAAAATTTGATAAAAATTATTATATTTAATGAAATGATATTTAATTGTTAGATTTTAAAGTTAATCAAAAAACTTTTTATATTTTTAAAAAAAGATCAATTCAATGTAAAAAAAACAATTATAATATAAAATTTATATATATACTGTTATATTAATATCATTATCAGAATCTTCAGCATCACTTAGTAATTGTCCACCAAATGAACTTTTAGCTTTACTTTTTGATAAAATATCACTATCAATATCATTATTACTATTTTTTCTGGAATCTTCTTTTGTTTGTCTTATTGAAATAGATTCACTAGTTCTATCATCTTGGTCTAAAGCATTCATTTTATCTATCATAGACATATTTTTCCTTTCTCTAAAATGAAGATTTTCATCATCATCATCATCATCATCATCATCGTCATCATCATTTTCACTATCAATATTATCATCTAATTCATCTTCTGTTGTAGTAAATTCATTTTTACTTTCATCTTTTACTTTTTTTTTTTTTTTTTACGTATTAATTTTTTATTTAATGATCAAATATATGTTATTTTTATGTAATATGATAAATATATTTTTATAAAATATTTTATTATTGAGAATTAAAAAGATGTTACTATATTATCAAATATAATCTATAATACCTGAATTTGTATCGTCTGTATATTCAGACAAATCGCCTTTTTCGAATTGACTTGAATTCATTATATAATTGTTTATTTAATTAAATAATGATTAATATAGTAAATAATTTAAATATTATAATTCTTAATAAAATATGTTTTGATTAAATTAGTGTTATTGAAGTAAAAAATAAATATATTTAATATTAAATAAAAAAATTATATTACAATTTTTTTTTTTTTTTTTTTTGATTTTTAAAAAACTTTAATTGTTATGTTTTGAATATTTAATTAAAAATTCAAAATATATATACCTATGTTATTAATATAGTTGTAAAAAGAAATTATAATTTTTTATTAAATATTAATTATTATTTTTTTACTATAAAAGATTGATAGTTTATGAAATTATCAATCATTATATAATAATAATTCAATGTAGGTTAATAAATATATAATATTTAAGAGTAAATCATAGTAAATAAAGTTATAATAAGAATATATATTGAAGAATTTTTTTGTATTACAAAAAAAATGTTTTTCAATTTTTTTAATTAAAACTCAGCTTAAAAATATATATATACTTCAATAAGTAATTGATTTAGCATTTTTTTTTTATATAACTATATAAAACTTTACAAAAATAATATATTAATTGTTCTAATATAATATACATCATTCAAATTTTAATATAAACTTTGTTCCAATATAATATACATCATTCAAATTTTAATGTGAACTAACATTCTTGTATTTTTTTAATAATAATTGTAATTTTTCATTGTTTTTTATTTTTTTAATCATTATTATTAAAAGTATATGTACGAACTTTTATAATTAATTAATATATAAATACTTTTTTTAAAAAATATCAAAAGAATACAAAAAATTTCTTTCAAAGGAAAACATTTTAATATTTAGTAATATTATAAAAAATTATTTTATATTATGATGAAAAAATATATTTTTTTATGATAGTTTATATATTTAATAATTATTTTATAAATTAAATGTTACACGAATTTTTGTAGTATATTTATGTATTATATTATATTTATGTATTTTTTTTTAATAAAATTCTTTTATAATGAATGGCATACATTTCCATTGAATTTCTTAAGATGGCTTACGGATCCGATGAATTAAATATTACTATAATAATTAATTATTAATGCGAATATATATATTTTTAATTTTTAATTAAAATATACTTTTTTTTATGTATCATAAAAGCTGTTATATGTTATATTATTATATATTTCTTATTATATATATAACTTATTATCATTAATCCATATTTATTTCTTATAAGATATATATATATATAAACACAATAAAATATAACAAAATAAAAACAGGTGTAATTATAATAATGAAGAAATAAAAAAAAAAAAAAAAAAACAATTATTATTTATATAATTTAGTATTAATAATTAATTACTGTCAATATTTTATAAATTCAAATTTTCATTTTACTTTGATTATTTTATTTTGCAATTATTTTATTTTTACTTTATTTTATTATGTTTTATTTTATTTTATTTTATTTTTTTTTTGTGTTTAGAAAATATTTTTATACAATATATTTATTTTTTGTTAATATTTAATTTTATTTTTTAACTTATATATATTTTTAATATATCATTATTTTTTATTGATTTTTATTGCTTTGTTATTTTAAATATTAAGATAAATTTTTTATTGATGTTTTGCAAGGATTTCTTTATATTATTTTTTAATTAAAAAAAAAGGATTTGTAGAAATTTCTTTTTAATAATGGTATTTTAGAATTTACTTGGAGTATTCATCAATGAACATTTGAACTAAGCCCTTTCTTCTAGCACCAATGAATTCACCACGTTTTACTCCATTTTTGTAGAGTTGAACAGTTGGAATTGTGGTAATCTTTTTTTTTTTTTTTTTTATTATTAGTTAAAATGAAATAAAATAATATATATATATAAAGAAAAATCATAAATACCATTATTATTAAATTATATATATAATATTATTATATTTATTTTAATTGATTATTACATTATGTTCAAGAGCAGTTTTTCTACATTCATCAATATTGACTTTAACTAAAACCTTATTTTCGTCTTCTTCAACAATTTCTTCCATAATTGGAGCAAGCATTTTACATGGACCACACCAGCTAATATATATAATTAATAAATAAATATACCAGTAAGCATAAATTTCAATAAGTTTATATAAGTTAAGCAAGAAAATAATAATTAATTATTTCTTATTAAAAAATAATTAAAAGAATAGAAATTTAATAAGCTGATATAATATTTAAAACAAAGTTTATTTATTAAATACTTGGCGTAAAAATCAACTAAAATAGTTTTATCTTTTGGTCCACTAATTAATTTGTTGAAAGTTCCATCAGTAGCTTCAATTAATCTTGAAGTAGAATTAAATCTTTTAAAGTTTTGAGTAACTATTTTTATTATTTAATAATAAAAGTATTAAGATTAAAATTCAATTCATTAATGAAATTGTAAAAGAAAAAAAAAAATTATTTATTCCAAAATTTTAAGATTTTTTAATTAGATATATAAAATTTCTTTTTGATATATACGGTTAAATCTGTTTACAGCTAATGGAACAACTAATTTTGGAAAAGTAGTTTTCAATGGTGTAGAAAGACTTGCTAACATTTTGTTTTATTATTTTTTTTTATTTCTATAATTATATTTTTTAATTATAATTTTTTAAAATGATGAAAATTTAAAATTCTTTTTATAATACAGAAAAAAAAAATTTTTTTTTTATAAAAAGTTTTTTATATTTTATTAAATTTATTAAATATTAATTTTTCCATTAAGCCTATAATATCTGTTCATTTTTTTGTGGATGTAATATTATATATATATAAATTTTTTTAATTATTTATAATGAAATTTTAATAATATTTGTATTAAAATATAAGTTTATTTATTTTTTTGAGCCATATAAATATAATCTACAGTTTTATATTATTTTGTATATTACAATTATATATACAATAATTCTATATAAAATAATTGTCGTTATTTTAATTATATATATATATTATCAAATTATAATTGACATGGCGTGAATAATGTCTGTAGAATACAAAAAATAATTATAAAATTCATATTGATATTTGGAATATATATTATTTGATATTTTTAATAAATCATAATATCTTTTCTATACTTTCATATTATTATAATAGTATATAAAAATAAAATAATATTCACATTGTAATAATTAACCTAATGATATATCATATCATAATTTTATCAACAAATTAATATATTCGGAATAAAAATTATTATGTTAATAAGACGTTTATAATGGTAGTACAATTAGTTTTTTTAATTACAACAATAACATAAAAATATATATACAATTAATATAGATTAATTAATATATATAGAATGTACCATAAAATTATATATTTGGTATTTATTATTAATATAAACTGTAATTATATATTTTTATATTTATTATTATATTTTTAATCATTATATATTAATTTAATAAATTTTAAAATTTTATATAAAAACTTGTAAATATATAAATATCAAAAGTTATTTTATAATAAATTAATAATATTAATAGACAATGGGAAAGAGAAGATATTCAAGTAGTTCTGGTTCCGAGTCAAGTTATTCAGACGATAGTAATTATAAAAAGCACCATAGAAAAAATGAAAAAGATTCTTTATATGAAGATGCTTTAAATAGTATACCAAGTAAATATTTACGACACAAACATTTATAATTAAAATATCAATTTCCCTGTTAATTTAAATTTCATTTTCCTTTTCAATTTCTATTAATATTATTTTTTTCTTTTTTCTTTTTTTTAATACATCTATTTAATTTAAATTATTATTTTATTAAAAATTAATAATAGAAATATCAATGAAAGATTATTATAATAAGGTTATTATCCTCTTCCCATGTATATAAAATTAATTATAATACAAATTATGTTTATCATATTTTTCATTTATTAATAGTAATATTATGGTCACTTTATTTTTTAATAAATTTAAATAATTAAATACTTTGAATAAAAGAATGCAGAATTTCAATATTGGTTGAGAAAAAAGAAAAAAATATATTTTAGCGATTTAAGTACTGAGAAAGGAAAAAAATATTTTAAAAAGGTTAAAATATATATATCTATATTAAAATGTAAATTTAATTCATTTAATATTAATATATATCATAATATAATTATTATTTATAGTTTATTAAAAAATGGAATAATGTGGAATTAAAACGTAAGTTTTTTTTTTTTAATATAGTATTATTACAAATACTAATATGATTATTATTATAATAATTAATTATTTATTTTAAAAAGAAAAATATTATGAAGGAAATATAAAAATTAATAATTCTGAAAGATCAACATATAAATGGAATATTTCAAAAGGGGTATAAAAAATAACCTTTTTTTTTAAATATATATATAAAAATAAAAGTATTAGAAACTAAAGTTATTTTGTTCTTTTTTTATTAATATTTTTTTTCATAATTTTTTAAGAGTGATAATGAAACTTTAAGTAATGAAAACAAATATGGAAGAGAAAAGAGACAAAATAGTAATGAAAAGACGAAATTCATGACACCTGAAGAATATGGTATATAATTAATATCAAATATTTCAAAATAAAGATAAAAGAAATATTATATATATATATTTATATATATTTTTTTTTATTTCTAAAATATGTAAATTATATATATATGTATAAAAAGATATATTACAAATTGAAAGGGAAGAGAATAATAAAAATAGATATATGAAGGAAAAGCAAGAAAGAAAAAAATTTCGTAAAGAGCAGAAAGAATTATTAGATGAATTAGTACCAAAACCAACTGGACGGTATAATTACTTTTATTTGATTATATGTAAATTAATATAATATCTTTATAATATTTTAATTGTTTTAATTATTATTATTATTATTATTATTATTAATTATAAATTATTACTATTATTATAATTATTAAACAAATATAGTGAAGCGATGATAGATAAACGTAAGCAAATTACGGCGTTTCATCGTGCCAATGCGGAAAAAGATTACGATGTTGAATATTCAGATTCTGAATTAATGGGTGGTGATGATATAAGAGAGAGGTTTGTTATATATATATGTATATGTTTATAATAATTGCATTGAATAATTTTTAATTGATTATTAATTATTATTATTATTATTATATTTTAAAGAATTCGTCAAAGAGATAAAATGAATCAAAAAAGAGAAGAAATGAAATTAAGAAAACAAGCTGAATTAAATGAGAAAGCTGCAGCATATAGAAGTATGAAATAGAAGGAAAAAAGAATAAAATATTTTAATAAATATATTGTTTTTTATATTAATATTAATATTAATATCATTTTTTTTTTTACTTTATATGAATAATATTTTTATAATATTAAATAATATTTAGAAAAGGAAGAAGAAACTATTAATGTAAAATTATTTTATATTGATATAGTTTTTATAATATTATATTACTAATTAAAATGATTTTTAATTTATCATTTATAAATATTATAATTTAAATATGTTATTATAGATGTTTAGGAAAATGGCTGAAGCAAGGTTTTCTAAGCAAAGTTAAATTTTTTATAAAAAATATAATTATTCTTTTTTTTTTTTTTTTTCCTATAACAATTCTTGTTATACAACAATAATAGATATTAAAAGAATAAAAATTTTAGTTTATTGATATAATGTATTTTTATTTTGTATTGTATTTTAATTATTATTATATAATGAAATATATTCATTATGTATGTATTATATATGTATATGTAATTTTTTTTTATTATTTATTGAATATCAATAATTTAATAAATAAAATATCTATATAAAAAAATCTTTTAAAAACGTTTATATTAAATATTTTGAAATAATATAACTTAAAATTTATAGTTTTATTTTAATTAAATTTTTTAATTTATCCAGTCAAAAATATATTATATTAATTAATAATTGACTTTTAATAGAAAACTTCAAAAATTATAATATACCAAATTTATCATATAATAAAATATAAAGATGGATGATTTTTATGACATAAATGGTGAAAAAGAACTTCCAGATGAGTTAAAAAATATTTTATCTGTATATATTTATTTTATGTCTTTATTTTTAGTTTTTTTTTTTTTTTTTTATTGGAAGCATATTAAGAAATATTTGATGTTATAACATTCATACATTTGTTTTATATTTATATAAAATAGACAGTATTTCCATTAGTAAGAAATGAAGTAAAAATTGGATGGTAATAAGTTAATTTTAATATATATAAATATTAAAATGAATAAATAGCTTAATTATGATAATAATAATACTGAAAATAATTTATAAATAGGATTGGTATAGGAAAGATTGGAAATATATTAGCAAGTACTGTATTATCAGATGGTTATGAATCTATGTATATTTATAATCGTGACGTTAAAAAAACAGAATATTTACAGGAATGGGGAGCAAATTTAGCAGAAAATATTAAAGTAATGAATATAGTTTAATTTTTTTTTTTAAATAATATTAAGACAAAAAATAATTATATTAATATTTAAAAATATTATTGGTATTTTTTATTAATGATTAATTAAAAGATGGTTGCTGAAAAGGTTCACATAATATTTGTATCAGTAGGAACATCGTCTGATGGTATATTATTTTAAAAATATTAATAATATAATATTAAATATATAATATATATATAGCTACTTTCTTATTATATTTATTTATTATAGTTAATGATGTTTTTTATGGAAAGAATGGTTTGATAGAAAATTTAAGAGTTGGAACAGTCATAGTGTAATTATTGTTATATTTATTGTAAAAAATGATAATATTAATAAACAAAAAAAATTAATGATTTCATAATTGATATTTTATATATATATATAAATATTATTAATAATAATAGTGATATGACAACAGGAAGCCCAACACTTGCAAAAGTAAATAAATCAAAATAACAACAAATATTCATTAATTGAAAATAAAAATTAATAGTATATTTTGTAATAATTTATAATTATATTTATTATATATTTATTATATCAATTAAATTAGAAAATATATAATGATTGTCTTCAAAAGAAATGCTTTTTTTTGGATGCTCCTATTATAGGAAATGAAGAAACTGTTAAAATGAAGAAGGCATCTATTGTAGTAGGTGGAAATCGTGAAGTATTTAAAGGAATGCTACCTATTTTTTATATTTTAAGTAATGTAAGGAAAATTATTATATAATTGTATAAATAAATAAATAATAAATAAATAAATAAATAAATAAATAAATGAATAAATAAATAATAAATAAATAAATAAATAAATAAATAAATAAATAAATAAATAAATAAATAAATAAATAAATAAATAAATAAATAAATAAATAAATAAATAAATAAATAAATAAATAAATAAATAAATAAATAAATAAATAAATAAATAAATAAATAAATAAATAAATAAATAAATAAATAAATAAATAAATAAATAAATAAATAAATAAATAAATAAATAAATAAATAAATAAATAAATAGTCAGTTAATTACTGCGGCCCATCTGGTTTTGGACAAAATACAAAATTATCAAATCAAATTATAGTATCACTTAATATGGTATGTAAATAAATATTGAATAATTAATTCTCTTGTATATTCAACTTAATTCAATTATATAAACAAAATAATATTTGTATAATTATAATAATATTACTATAAAGATTGGTATAGTGGAATCTTTATTATATGCATATAAATCAGGATTAGATATTAATATAACAATTCATGCAGTAAGTATATTTATACGTATAAAGTATATAAATAATAATTATAATTAAATTTATTTTATATATTATATAATATATATTATATTAAAGTTGACTACAGGAACAGGAAGTTCATGGTGTTTTAGTAATTATACAAATAAAATTGCAGACAGAGATTTTAAAGGTGGTTTATATGTAAAATATTTTGTTAATGATCTAGAAACGGTTTTAAATGAATCTTTTAAATTAGGAATATCATTACCGGGTAAAAACAAAATATATTTGAGAATTAATATCTTTGTTTTAATTTTATATGAATAATAATTAAGTATATAAATATCATTAGGTTTATCTTTAGCAAATCAATTATATTTAGCTTTGAAGGCACAAGGAAATGAATGTAAAGGTATATATATATATATATATATATAATAAATACCATTATATAATTCAATATGTATTAAAAAAAATTATATAATAATGTATACATATTTATTAAATGCTTAGGAATTCAATCACTAATATTGGCATTAGAATCTTTGAATAATACAAAAATTGAAAAGAAAGTTATTAAAAAAACTGATATAGCGACAAGTTTAATGTGAACACAAAAAAACAAACAAAACCCAACAAAACAATAAAAAAATTATTATAGATATTAAAAAAAAAATATAATTATTTTAATATTACATATTATTATTCTTATATATTAAAATATTATTTACGTTTTTTAAATATATATAAATAGAAAATATAATGTAATATTAATATTTAATTATTTATTCTTTTTATTTATTTAAAAAAGATTTATTATATATTAAATAAAATAATTTATTATATATTATATAATTAATAAATAATTATGATTTTAAAGTATGAAAAACGTATTTTATGTTATTCTGATATATATGCTACAATTGTTCTTGTTTTAGGTATAAAAAATTTTTATTAACCTATTTTTTACTATTGGTATTATTTTATTATTTCTTTGTTGTCGGTGATTTTACTACTGAGGTTAATTTCTTGATAAGATAGTATAAAATTTTTTTCTTTATATTTGTTCCTTTTTGAAATTTTTATTCTTTAATAGGTTTGAGTGCATACATTTTAACAGTATATAAACTTGTTGGAAAATTCTTTTGAACAGCTTCTTTTACTAATTCTAAGCCAGATTTTTGGAAAATTTCTTTAAATAAATCATCAGATCTTGTCATACTACTATCAACATCATCAACATCAAATTCATTTAAAGAATTATTTTCCTTAACAAAAATCATACCATTATCTTTTAAACCCTTCTTACAACGTTTGAAAAATTGAACTAAATCATCTTTATTATTATTACCACAATTATATGATTAATAATATTAGTTATTAGAACCATTTTTTTTTATAAATTAAATATATGTAAAATATTATTTATATAAAAAGAATATACATAAAAACTTACAATTTCTAAGATGACCAAGAACCCATTGACACCATATAACATCTATGCATTTATTATTTTAATTTATATTTTATTTTATAATATTTTATAATATTTTTTTGTATGTTTATTTTAATAAAGTAATAATAATATAAATATTGGTATATGTATTATTAAATATTTAATTTAATAATGTATTATTAAATATTATTATTTACCATATCTTTTTGGTTCAGGTGTAAAAGTTTGTAAACCTTCACATATATATCTATCAACACGATTTTCTAATGGTCCCATATATGAATTTTTAGCAGTTTCTAAAAATTTTGGATTCTTTTTTAATATGTATAATAATGTTATAATAAAAATAAAAAATGTATTAATGATACAATAAGAAAAAATAAAATTAAAATAATAATTGATAATATTTTATTTTATTAAATACTGTTTTTAAGCATATATGAAATAGTTACTTGTTCAACAAGGTCAACTTTATCAAAAATATCCAATAAAAATACCTTTGAAACTCTTCCAATACCAGCTCCACAATCTAAATATATAATAATTATAATATATTTTTATAATAATAAATTGAAATTTGGATGAAATTTTAATGGAATTATAATGAAATCATTTAATTTAATTGTTAAATGTAAAATGTAAAATGTGAAATGTTATTATATTATAAATACAATACAATACAATACAATAAATAAATAAATAAATAAATAAATCATAATAAAAATAATAAAAAAGATTTTATTTTAGTTGTTATATATGAATATTAATTTTAGTAAATAATAAATAATAAATAAAAATATTTAATAGTTAATAAAAAACAATATGTGGAAGGTATATAATTATTTACCACAAGCTAAATGTGTTTCAAATTGAGGTGGTGAAATTAAACGATTATTAGCACCATATTTTCCTTCAACGAATTCTTTTATAAATTTTTTTGAGTCTTTTGCGTCGAAAATACTTAAATTTCCAAAACCACCAAGAACACCATCGTCAGTAGCTGAATAATTTTTTTTATTAGTTTATATAATAATATAAATAATAATTATTATTATTGTTATTTTATCTTTACTTTTTTTATAATTTAACATCAATTAAAAATATGAAATTTATATTTTTATTATTATTATCATTTTTCATTAATGTTTATTCTTTTAATTGAATTTGAATTTTTAAAAAAATCAACCTTCAACTTTATCCCAGTAATCCGCAGCGTCTGTATACCACTTATCTTGGCTATCCATTTTTTTGGTAAATAAAAAGATTTTTTTTAAAAATAATTTTAATGAAAAAAAAAACTATATATAAAAAAATAAAAAATCTTTTTTTGATTGGTAAGTTTTTAATCAAAAATAAATAAATAAATAAATAAATAAATAAATAAATAAATAAATAAATAAATAAATAAATAAATAAATAAATAAATAAATAAATAAATAAATAAATAAATAAATAAATAAATAAATAAATAAATAAATAAATAAATATATAAATAAATAAATAAATAAATAAATAAATAAATAAATAAATTATTTAAATAATTAAGTTATTAAATAAATAAACTAATAAATTAAAAGATTTATCTTTAATTTTTTATTTAATTATTTTATTATTATTTATATTCACAAAAACAAAATGTAGTAAAATAAATGATTTATTGGTATAACATTTATATATATATAAATATATAAATATGAATTGCATTGAAAAATTTTTATAATAGAAAAATAATTAAATGAAAATGGGTATTATGTTTATAGAAAAAAATAATATAAACATTGTATTAAAACATTGCATTAAATAAAAATAAATGAATAATTATAAATAATTATATCTATTAAAACAGATAAATAAAATATTATAATTTTGATATTAAAAATAAAAATAAATAAGTGCTACGAATATTTATTTATAAATTCTTTATTGTTTGTGGATAAAAAGATATAATAAAATTGGAAATGAATATATTTTAAAATTAATATATTTAATTTTCTATTTTAACATTTGATTGCTTTTCTTTTTCTTCTTGTTCTTTTTTATATTCTTCAGTTAACTTTATTATAAGGTCACGGATATCTTCTCTCTTTCTTTTAATACTACTTTTTTTAAACCATTGCTCATCATCTTTTTTAGATAACTATTTTTTTTTAAATAATTTATTATAATTAATAATTTACATATTAAACAATTGAAAATATATATATAATATAAAATTATATAATTATTTTTTTTTAAATACATTACCAAAACCATATTCATATATTTGTCTGGATCTTGTAAGAAAGTTTCAATGTATTTAATTAAATAGACACCACAATCTAATGAGTTTGATTGCTTTGGAACTTTAGCATATAAACATCTTACTTTTTTGTTAATAATTTTATTTTTTTTATGGAATGCTTCACTCGATAAATAACTTTATTTTTATTATTGGGAAATATTATTATGATTGTGATAATTATATGAAATATTGTCAAAAAAAAAATTTTTTTTTTTTTTGTTAAATACTGATATTAACTATACGCAATATGGGTTATTTATTATTTATATATATATTTATATGATTTTTTAATTACCTATTAATTATTTTTGCTGCAGTTGGATGTTTACCATTAATAGAATCGAAAATTACAATATAACAACTATATATATTATTATTATATTATAATAAATATTAAATTAATTTTTAATTAATTAATTATATCGGAATATATATAATAATCTTATATGTATATATATATTTCATTTATTAAACTAACTTGTCTTTTGATAATGGCTTTCTAACCTTATCTTTAATCATATTTAAATTTTCTAAGATATTGTTAGATTCTTCAATAACATCAGCTATTTTCAATATAAATTTTAATAATAAAAATATTTTAAATATATAAACTTAATAATTATTTTTATTTCATTTTTATATTTATTTTGTTAATATATCATTTAATCGCTTACGATTTAAATTAGTTCTAGTAAAATATCTATTATTATAATTATAATTGGATTGATTATCTATATTTTTAATTATTTATAATTATAAATAATTATGTTAATATCATTACAATAAATTATACAATCAAATGATTGTTAGTTTGAATAAATTAAAAAACAAAAAAAAAAAAAAAAAAAAAAAAAAAATACAATAAAATAGGAAAAAAAATAACTTACTTTTATTTTTTTTTGTTTTTTCCAAATTATCATTAACTACTTGAGAATTACTTTTATTACTATTTGATTTTATATTATTATGTGAAGTTGAATTTGCATTACTCTTTTTAGTATGACTAGAAGAATGCTTGGCTTTATTTGATTCAAATTGATTATTTTTTCTAAGATCTTTTCTTTTAAGTGCTTTCTATTTAATTAAATTTTCGTTATTAATAAATAAATAAATAAATAACAAAATAAATAAATAAATAAATAAATAAATAAATAAATAAATAAATAAATAAATAAATAAATAAATAAATAATAAATAAATAAATAAATAAATAAATAATTAATTAATTAAATAATTAAATAATTAAATAATTAAATAATAATAATATATAACTATTAAGATAAAAAAAAATATATATTTCATACTAATTATATGTTAATAATTACATACCAAATAACTTATCATTTTTATAGCTGTTTCTCTTATAATTAATTGTCTTAATTTTTCAATATTATATTCACAATATTCAAATTTACTTTTATTCAAATATTTTATTAATTCATTAGCATCAGATATTAATATTTTAATGAAGGGATTTTCTTTTTTTATAACACTATTAATTTCAACTATATCAATTATTTCAGAACAATTCTTTTTAGATGATTTATTTTTCTTTTTACTATTCCTAGTAGTAGAAGTTTTATTTTTATTATTTATAATGATTGGTTTGTTATCGTCATCATTATTTCTATTTCTACTATTCCTAGTAGTAGAAGTTTTATTTTTATTATTTATAATGATTGGTTTGTTATCGTCATCATTATTTCTATTTTTACTATTCCTAGTAGTAGAAGTTTTATTTTTATTATTTATAATGATTGGTTTATTATCATCATCATTATTTTTATTTTTACTATTATTACTATTATTACTGCTTTTATTTTTATTTTGATTATTTTTGCTCTTATTACTATTATTATTTCTGTTATTGCTACGATTTTTTGATTTTTGATTTATTTGAAAGTCGTCATCAATTTCTATTTGAATTTGAACATTTGAATCAATATTATTGTCATTCATATTATAATTATTTCTATTATTATTCTTAATTGATTTTTTATTTAATGGTTTATTATTATTATTGTTATTGTTTTTATCATCATCATCATCATTATTATATTCATCACTTTCAATAATTGTTATTTCTTCGTTTTTCTTTTTTTCATTTTCATCATTTAATGATACATCCTTTTTCATTTTATTATTATTATTATTATTATTATTATTATTATTATCTGATGATAATATTATTAAATTATTATCTTGGTTAGTTGAATTAAGTCTTCTTCTTTTATTATTATTATTATTATTATTATTATTATTAATATTAATTACTATTTCAGATTCTTTACTTTTTATTTCAAAAATTTCTTCTTCTTTGTCAATAATTATTTTATTGGATTTAAAATTATTATTATTATTATTATTATTACTATTATTAAGGTTTCTATTGTTATTTTCAAGGTTACTTATTGTTTCTAATGAATTATTTATATTATTTGAATTTTTAACATTCATGATTTCTGGATTATTATTTATGGTATTATTTAATTTATTGTCAATATTATGAACATTATTATCAGTTTCATTAGTCTTCATGGATTCAAATAAATTATTTTCATTATTTGTTTGAAAATTCTCATTATTCATTATTACTTTTTTGTTATTTTCTATAATACTATTTGTTTCAGATTCAGTATCAATTAAAATTTCATTAATACTATTATCTCTTCCTCCTTCATCTCCAGTAGTTTCTATTGAATTCGTTAAAGTAGATGTATCCATAGAATCAAAAGCATCTGTAGTATCTATCGAATCCGTGGTTTCATGGATATTTAATGAATCAATATCATTATTATCTATCAAATCTATACTCTCATTAGTAGCAGATTTTGAAGTTTCATTTATTTTACTATCTTCCTCTTTTATTCCTAATTTTATTAAATCATTATTGACTAGAAATGCAGAAGGATTATATATCATCATTAAATACCAATGCATGGACTCGTTAATGGGAATAAAAATATAGTTCTTATCAAAAATATCAACTTTAGAAGTCCATTTTTTAACACTATCATACATTTCTTCCGGACTTAACGTTTTTCTACTATATAATTGATCGAAAAAAAATGAATTAAAAAAATGAACGTTAGATTTTTGACTTTCCGTTAAAATTGTGTTTTCTAACCATTTAATACAAAATTCAATTAAATTATCGTTAAACATTTTCCCACTAATTAATCTTTTTTCATCTTCTGATGTAACAATAACTGAATTAATACCTTTAAATGGGAAAACAAATAAATCTTTTATTAAAGCCATTCTTTTTTGTCTTTGATATAAAGAAAAATCAAATAAAAAGTCAAATGTGGGATAATTTGATTTAAATTTAATACCTTTATTTATAAGTTCATTTTTATTTTTAATAATTCTTATTAAAATCTTTATAAGAATATTTTTATCTTCTATTTTTTTAGAAAGTTTTCTAGCTAAAGCTGCACCATAAACATTAATTTTACTTTTTAATGAAAAATCTTTGGTTTTATCATTGAAAATATTAGTATTCTTCAATATATCATAAATAATAAGTTCTGATGATATATATAAATGTTTCAATATCTTGTTTACTAAGTAAATCATATTTTTATGAGGTGCTTTTGTTTTATATAATGATTCTGCTATTAACTGTTCATCTTTTTTAATATTTAATTCATTAGCTTTTTTATGGGTATTCATTTTTTCATTTTTTCCTTTTCTTTCTTTTTCAGTTTTTGATTTATAAGAAACACAACTAGTATTACATTTATTGGACACTTTATGACTATTTTTTGATAATTCTTTACCATTTATTTTCTTCTTCCTTTTGCTTATTTTTGGATTAATTACTTTTGTTAATAATAAATCACTGGATTTTACATTGTCAAGTAATTTATTTTTTGAAATCATCTTTTTTTCTTTTTGGTTTTTATTAAGATTATTTAGTGTTTTATTGTCAGAGTTTAATATTTTATTGGAATTTTCGTTCTTGATTGGTTTTTTAATATCATCATTTTGATTATTAATCCTATTAGGCATAACAGGTATTTCTTGTTTAAACTGATTATTTGAATAATCATTATTAACGTTATTATTAATTATATTATTATTAATACCATTTTGATTAATATTATTACTTTTAATAATATTAAAGCAATTATTATTAATATCTTTATTATTAATATTTTTATTATTAATATTATTAGTTATGTTATTATTATTTATGCTATTATTATTATAATTTTTATTAATAATAGTATTAATATTATTATTTATGGCATTACTACTACTACTACTACTGTTATTATTATTATTATTAATATAGGGACTATGATTTTTATTGTTTTTATTATTAATATTAATATAATTAATATCATATATTTTGATGTCCATATTATTTTTAATATTAGCATTTGAGTTAATATTAATATTAATATTATTAAAATTATTATTATGATCATTATTATTATTATTATTGTTATTATTATGATCATTATTATTATCATTATCATTATTATTATCATTATGATCATTATTTTTATCATTATGACCATTATTATTATCATTATTATTATTATTATGATCATTATTATGATCATTATTATTAATATTAATATTATTATTATTATTATCATTATTATTAGTATTATTTGTTGGATTATCAATAATAGTTATAACTTTATTATTAATATTATTGTAATTACCATGAATTATGTTAGTAGTAAGTTTATTTCTATTTTCCTCTTCGTTCAAAATCTGTGTTAATGAATAACTATTCTTTTTATTATTATTATTTATATTCTCTAAAAATTTACTACGGGGTAGTATAGAATTTTGTTGGATACTCAACAGGGTATTTGTTTTATTGATAGTAGAAGATAATGATGAGTCTAATAATTTGTTATTATTAATAAGAGAATTATTATAGTTATTATTGTTAATTTTATAAGAATGATTAGAAGAATAATTATTATAGTTATTATTGTTAATTTTATAAGAATGATTAAAAGAATAGTTATTATAGTTATTATTGCTATTATTAATTTCATTATTTTGAGTAAAAAAATGATTAGAATTATTTAATATATACTGATTATTATAGTTCATTTTGTTATATTGTATATTATCTATATTTACATTATTAGATGCTGATTTATTATTTAATAATGTTGTTGAAGCAGTCATTTTATTCTCATTGGTATCTTTTGAAGATTGATAATAATTATAATTACGGATATTAATAAATCCATTATTTGAATGAAATAGTGAATTATTATTAATATAAACGTTTTGTTTATCATCATCAATAATGATAACTTGATTATTATTATTATTATTATTATTAGTAGTAGTAGTTGTTGTAGTAGTTATACCATCAGCAGTAGTAGTAGCATCATTAGCAGTAATAATAGTAGTAATTCTTTTATCATTATTACCATTATTATGAAATTTGTAATTCTTTAAATCATTAATTTGGGGATTAGTAATATTTGATGCATTGTAATATTGATAATGTTTGACAAAATTATTATTATTAATTCTGCTTTCAATAGTTTTATTTTGTATTACATCATTTGAAAAAGTAGAATAAGATTTAGGTATGTAGTTACTATTATATACAGAATGTTGATTTGCAATATTATTATGACGTGTTGATTCAGATTGAATAATTTGTAAGGGTTGTTGATTCTTATTATTATTAATTACACAATAATTATTATTTTTATTACTATTCTTATTATAATTGCTATTATTAACAATATTACTATTACTGCTAGTATTAATATTAAGATTATTCAAATTATTTGTACTATTAATTACATTAGTTGAATTAATATTCTCAAATCTTATATTGTTTACTTTTATAGTATTATTATTATTGTTGATATTATTATTATTATTATTATTATTATTATTATTATTCATATTATTACTATTATGATTAATAATTTTATTTAGAACATTACTATTATTGTTAATAATAGTGTTATTACTCAAAATATTATTACTGTTGCTAAAAGTATCATTACTTAAAATATTATTACTATTGTTATTTATAGTATTATTATTAAAAATAACATTATTGAGATTTATATTTTGGTTTAATCCATTAGAATCAGAATTAATACTATTAATATAAAATAAATTGTTAACTCTATCATAGGATTTGGTTGGGTCTATTGTTATATTGTTTAAAATTATTTTTTGTTTATTTATGTCTAGTTGATGACTATTATCATTATTGTTTATATTGTCATTTGTAGTGTTTATTTGGTTAAAATTATTTGCATTATTAACAATACTTACGTTATTTATATAATTTCCATTGTTTATTATATTTGTATTATTCTCTCTTTTTATATTTATATTATTTACATTTATATTCATATTATTATTACTACTTCTATTATTTATATTGATATTTAAATTATTTTTCATATACATATTATTTACATTTCTATCCATATTCATATTATTTACATTTCTATTCATATTCTTATTATTCATGTTATCGTTATTATTATTATCATTAATATTCTTATCATTATCAATATTATAATAATTATAATAATTATTATTATCATTAATATTTGTGTTAAATAAACTGGTATATGAAATATTAGATATCCGGGATTTTGATAATTCCAAATCAATTATATTGGTATCACTTTTATTTGAATCAATATTTATTATTTCAAATTTATTAAAATCATTTATATCCGTTTCAGAGTATGGTTTTATTCTCTTTTTTTTTGAATGATTATTTGCAATACTATTGATATCATTATTTGATATTTCATCTACCATTTTTCTTTTTGATTTATGTGAACTACTTTCCTTTTCTTTTATATTTTTATGATGATTATCTTTATTTTTTTGTTTATTTTTTATTTTTGAACTATGTAAATCAGAACTATGTTTTTGCTTTCCTAATATTTGAAAATCTTGATTGTTATTATAATTATTATCAACTGGGAAATCATCCATACTATTAATACTGCTACTTCTATTTCGATTTTTATTTCTCTTTTCGTATATTACTGATTTATCATTATCTATCTTAATAATAATATTATCATTATTATTATTATTATTATTATTGTTATTGTTATTATTATCGCTGTCGTTTCTATTATTATCATTATTATAATAAATCTTTTTTCTATGTTTTTGTTTACTCATTTGCTGAAAATCATCAATATCATTATCAATAATAATTTCTTTATATTTACTTTCATTTTTACTTTTATTTTTATTATGATATACATTTTGATTTTGATTTTTTTTCTTTTTATCAATTTTATTGATACTTTCATTGTCATCAATTAATTCTACTGTTTCTAAATTATTATTATTCATATTATTTTGATTTAAATTCTTGGTTTTATCATTATCATTATATCTTTGAATATTTGAGTTTTCATTAAATATAATATAATTATTGCTAGGGTCATTTATAACAATATTAGAATTTTTATCTTTTTCTTGGTTAGTAGATTTTTCGGAAAAAAAAATAGATTTCAAATTATTTTCTTGGTCTTCTGATTTTTTTGAATTTTTTACAATTTCTATATCATTGATTATTATACTTTCATTTTTTTTCAAATCATTATCCAATGTATATGTTACATCTAATTTTCCCTTAATTTTACTACTTGAATGTGTTTTAAAATATTCATTCATATTTTCATTATTCAATATATATTTTTCTTTTTCATTCACATTATCATTCTTTTCGGATGATAATACATTAATATCATTTAATTTTTTACATTGTTTATTATTAAGTTTCTTTTCATTTTTTATATCAATTTCTTCATAATTATATTTCTGATTATTATTTATATTACTTGAGGATGTATTAGTTTTGACTTTTACACTAAATTGCTTTTTATTATTATTATTATTATTATTTACATTTGCTTTTAAAGAGTTATTAAAATTATATTTTTCTTTTGATAATTTATTTATATTTATATTATTAATCATATTTTCTATTTTTTGTAAAGCTTCAGAGTAATTGATATTTGAATCATGTAAAGCTGTACTTTCATTTTCATTTATAATAATTTCATTAGATTTTTTATTATTATTATTAATTAAATTATACTCTTCATCACTTTTTTTAGTGTCATTATCAATATCGATATAAATAATATTATTATTAACATTAATATTACTACTTTTTCTAGTAGATTTTTTTGAATTATTTTGAAATGACATTATATTATTTAAATTATTAGAAAATTAGATTTTTTTTTTTTTTTTTTTTTTTTTTTTTTTTAGAATTTCAAATGGCAAAGTACTTTTTATACATTTGTTCAGAATAGTAATTGTTATATAAAATGATATTTGCTATTATTATTATTGTTATTATTGCAAATTAAAATATATTGATAAATGAATATACATTAATATATTTTATAAATAGAAATTATATTTTATATATAATTTTCTATATTATGTTTATTTAAGAATTATTGAAATAGGTATTATAATTATTAATTATAATTTAAAATAATTATATATATAGATAAAAGTTTTAAACTTAGTAAAAATATATGTAATATATAAAAAAATAATTTATAAAAAATATTAAAAATAATGATTTTTATGAGAATATAAGTATCATTTAATAAATATATAAATTATATATATGCAAATTTTTATACATTTATTAATTAAATATCATACATCAATGATTTTTATGAAATTATATGTTATATGAAATTTTATATAATTAAATTAAAAAATAAAATGAAAAAAGAAAAAAATACTAAATTTTATATTCTTATTTCAATTTTCAATTAAACATATTACAAAGAGAAATTTATTATTTTTTAATTCTATTGTTATTTTTTCTATTATTTTATTTTATTTCCATTTTTTTAATATATTTTATTCTTATTTATATAATATTTTATATTATAAAATTATTAATTTAATTATTTTCCTTTACTAAATTTTTAATATAATTGTAAATAATTAATATTATTATAATATACAGTATCATTATTAATTAAAATGATAAAACTTTAAAACTTTAATATAATACTTACTATCTATAATATTATTTAATATATATATTTTTTTATTTTAAAAGTAGTTATAAGAAAAATAATTTAATGATATTATTGTTGCTTTATTCTTATTCTTTTTATTTTAAAAGTAGTTATAAGAAAAATAATTTAATGATATTATTGTTGTTTTATTCTTATTCTTTTTATTTTATAAGTAGTTATAAGAAAAATAATTAATGATTTTATTCTTATTCTTTTTATTTTTTATATGTTAATATTCTTCATTATTATCCAATTTTTTATTATAATTATATAATGTATATATGTTTATTTATTTATTTATTTATTTATTTATTTATTTATTTATTTATTTATTTATATCTTTAAAATAATAATAAAATAATAATTATTTTTTATAATTATTATAACTAATATTATAAAAATAAATATATAGATAAATAATAAATTAATAATATACTTCATCTATATATGTAATAATCGTACATTGAAATATTTTTAAATTTCGAGGAATTTTTATTTATTATTTCTTTATTTCTTTTAATTTCAATTAAATTATTTTTTAATCAAACTGTTTTATATCAATATAGTAAAATATTCTTTTAATAACGTTAAAATATATAATTAAGAAAATATTATATATTTTTACAACAAAGACTGAATAAAACATATTTATATAATATATTAATAAAAAAAAGCTTACTAAATATAACTTAAAATTTAATATATATATATATATAATATGGGTAATATTTATATTAAGTTGCTATAATTATATTATAATAATAATTTGATTTATCAACACAGAAAAAAAATATATATATATATATATATATATATGTTATTTTAGATATATGATGTAAAATATTTTTTTAACATATATATAAATAATTATTTATTAATGAAGTAAATATATTTATTAAGTTAATATCAAAATTATTTTATGAATTTTTAAAGAGATTATTAATAATATAGTATTATCAACATTTTGAAAATTATGTTAACACTAAATATAATAAAAAACTTTTAAAAAGTATCTTTTTCTCCTAATGAAATATGCATATATTATTATTTTAACCTAGCTTTTATTTTTTATTTAATTTATACAATATCCACACTTTATTGATATAAAAGTATAAACAAAATAAATTTTAATATAAATAAAAAATTTAATATAAACAAAAGAACAAATATAATTAAAAAATGAATCATTCATCTTAAAAATATATAATTAATAAATAAAATATATTTACAATAAAATAAAAATAATAAGTAAAACAATACTTTTTTCCTTTAATATTTATTATATTATAAAAAATGAAAAAATGAAATAAAGGTCAAACAAACTTTTTTCTTACTCTTGTTAATTTTGAAAGAAAATGTTATGCAATGTTTTTATTTATAAATTTATAACTTTATTCAATTTAAAAAGAAATAAGTCTTAAGAGTATTATAATTTATATAACTGACTATTTTTCTTGATTATTTATTTTTTAATAATGATAATTTTTGTAGTTGCTTTATTTTTTATTCTTTTTATTTCTTTATTTTTTTATTTTTTTATTTTTTATTTTTTTTATTTCTTTATTTCTTTATTTTATTATTTTATTATTTTTTATTTTTTTACTGTTTTATTTTATTTTATTAAATTTTATTTTTAATAAATGTGGCTATAAATATTTTTAATATTAACTCAAATTTAACATAACATATGAGTTGTTGTATCACGAAAATAGGTTCTGAAATATAGAATTTAAAAATTATTCTCGTAACACAATTTTATTGTTAAAGGAATTTTTTATACACAAATAAAATATATTGGTTTATTAGTAATTTAATTATTAAAAAAAGGTCAAAAGTCAAAAATCGGTAATTATGAAAAATTATAATAATTAAATTATAGGCTTTTAAATATCTTCATTTATATTAAAAGTAAATTTATAATTAAATTATTATATATTATCTATATATTAATAATAATTATTTTTTTTTTTTTTTTTTGCGTAAATTTTAAGTGTTAAAAAAGATTTACAAATTTTAGAATTATCAATAATATTGACGAAATGACAGAGACATATATTTGATAAAACTTTAAATAATATTAAAAGTAGAAATATCTAGTTATATAATATTAATAATTGTAACTACAATAATAATTATAATGAGTAATAATAATTTAAATGCCAAATATTTGAAATATAATATGAAAATCTTTTCTATAAATTATATTTTATTATTTATTAATTAATGAATATAAATTATATTTTATTATTTATTAATTAATGAATATATATAATAATAGTTATTGACATAATTATAAAATTTAATATTCTTGGAATTATTTTTGCTATTAGTAATAGTCAATAATTTTGTTTTTTCTAAGTGAATTTTTCTATCAATATCTAATTATTATAATTAGTTGGAATAAAATTAATTTATTCAATATAAGATTATAATTTCTATTTCATATTTAAAAGAAAATATTTAATTATATTGTTAATTTAATTTTTTTTTTGTTAATATTATTCATTAATGATTTTCCTTCATAAACTGAATCTTTAAAAATTATATTACTTTTAGGATATTATTTAAATTATGAAAATGAAATAAAAAATAATAATAATAAATTAAGGTTGATTAACCTATCTATTTAAGGTATTAAGGGATACTCAAAACACCTATCGGGTTGCAAAGAAATTAATTTTTTCTTTGCTGAAAAAAAAAAAAAAAAAAAAAAAAAGAGAAAAAATAAATACAAAAAATTATTTTAATATAATTAATATAATATATTAATTATTATTATAGTAATTATAATAATAATATTTATTGAAATTGACTATCATATATTATATAAGTAATAATAAAAAATATTTAAATTTATATTTATTTTTGGGTAAATAATTATTTAAAAGATAAATATATATAAATGGAAATAATTGTAATATAATATTTGTAATTATAAAAAAAAAAAAATATATATATATATATATATAATAAAAGGTGATTAATAAATTTGTATATAATTATGGATTTATTAAATATATAAAAAATAGGGATAAAAACAGTGTCACCTTGTATCTATTGTTTTATTAAATACGTTAATTTTTGTAAATGTATGATATAAAATGTAATATTAATTTGTATCTTTAAAATAATATAATATTTAAATGGTAGGATGAATATATAAATGATTAATAATAATTAATGATAATTAATATAATCTTTGTGCAGTATCAATATATAATTTATTCATGTTATTAGTTATCAATAACATAGATAATTATAATATCAAAAATTTGTTATTATACATTTAATATCAAAGATAATTAGAATTTTATTATATGTATTGAGTACTAAAGGATTTGAATACTAAAAATAGTAATAAAAAAAAAAGGTTTTGAAAAGATCATACTTAAAAAACCTTTATTTTACAATAATAAGTATTTTAACTTTTTAAGACTTATATAGTTTAACACAATATTAAGGTTAATTTATTATATATTATATATATATTATATTTATATTTAAGAAACAGAAGAAAAGAAGAAAAATAAGTTTTAACATAATTAAATATTTTATTATTGTATTAATGTACATATATTGGTAATATAATTAATTTTTTAATATATTTTTAATGTTATTATATATATAACTATTAATATTAAGAATTAATATATATATTAATTTAGTATATAATAATGAAATTAATTGATTTTTTTTTCTTTTCATATATAAAAATTTTTTAATTACATTATACAGTCATTACTATAATAAATGTTAATAAGACAAATAATATGTTATATAGTTTTTTTTTATAATAATTCTTTTTTATAATTTATAAATTATTTTTTATTATTTTACTATTTAAATATTTTATTATCATAATGATATAAAATTTAAATAAAACCATAGTTTATGTTAAATTATATTTTAATATGTAAATTTAATTAATGCATATATAAAAATAATTAAATTAATAAATAAATTAACATAAAAAAAATTTTTTTTTGTTTTACCATAATCAGTAATTATTAATTAATTAATTATAATTAAAATATATTTATATTCTACTTATTTAATTGATTATGTATATATAATTTCTATATTATTATAAATTATAAACAATAGCATCAACAACATATATATAAAGAAAATCTTTGTTTAATATAATTAGAGGTTTGCTTTAACTTTTTTATCTTTTTGCTTCTTTTATTTATATTATAAATATTAAAATATACTAAATTATTAAATTCTTTTCAATTAGTTTAAAATGAAATTATATATTATAAGAATAAAATTGAAAAATCGTATTATTTAAAGGTTTTTAGTATTTATTTATTAATTTTATTTTATTAAGGAATAATATAAAATCCTTATTGTAAATATTTTCTATTTCTATTATACAAATATAGAATTATTATATAAAAATTTACCACGCCATATATTATAAATTAAAGCCACAATATATCTTGATAAAATCGTTAAAATCTATTCAAATTATTTAAGATTTATTTTGACAACTTTTCAAATTTTTATAATATTATAATTACAATCTTAATAAAAAGTAATAATAAAACGAAATTATTTATTATTTTGTTTAAGTGATATTATTAGTGATTAAATTAAATAGGCTGATATGTTGTTAAAATATTAATTTGTCCTTTATAGGAAATATAATGCTTATGAATACAAAGTATTAAAAGAAAAAGAAAAATAATACTAAAATTAGTTAAATATAAAAAAGAAAAAAACAATGTTTTTGTTGTCAACGATCATTTTATTTATCATTATTATAAGTTATTCAAATTTATTTAATTTATTAAAAAAAAAAAAAAATAGATAAAGTAAAATAATTTTTTATTATTGTATTAAATATGTCATATTTTATATTTAAATTATATTAATACTTAGTTTCTGTTACACTAATTTTATCTGCATTTAATCAGTATAAATAGTGGCTTTTAAATATTTATCAAGTAATTAAAATATTATTGATGTAATAAATTATATAATGTTTAAATTCTAAACTCAATGTAAAGTAGTTATAATATATTTTTAAAGTTTTAATAGAATTTATAGCAGAAAGTTTATTTAATTATAAAGAAATCTTTATATATTTATAAAATTAAAACAAAAACAAAACAAAAAGCATAATAAAAAAGCAAAACAAAGTAAAACAAAATAAAACAATAAATGAATAAATAAATAGATAAATAAATCAATGTGCTAATATATTAATAAATAAAAAAATAAATAAAATAAAAATAAATTTAAATAAAACACACAAAAAAAAGGTTAATTTAAATAAAAAATGTACAAGTAAAAAAAAAAAAAAGAGGGTTGTATTATTATTAAATACTATAGTATTAATATTAATGCTTTTAATAATAATATTATTATAATATAGGTTAAGAATACAAAGAAGATTTAAAAAAGAATTATTATCCTTAATTAAAATTAAAAAAAAAAGTATAAGCAATTATAAAATATAGAAAAATCAAATATAATAATATTTAAAAGAAAGTATAAAAAAAAAGAAATAAAAGTAATAATTATTTCTTATTAAGGTAATTTTTTATCAAAAAAAAATATCATATAGTTAAATAATTAAAAAATATTAATAGAAAAGTAATAATTATCATTGATTAGAACAAATATAATGACTAGAGGAAAAAAATTAATACAGTAAAAGCAATACTTTAAATATTTAATAAATTTTATAATAAACAATGCCACGCTGCAATATTTATGTTATTATTAATAGGATAACTTCAACATAACTTTATAATTTTTATTAGTTTTTTTTTTTTTTTTTTTTTTTATTTAAAACAATAAAATATAAAAAAATTATTATAAATGTAAAAAAAAATTAATAATTATAATAATAGAATAATATTATATATTAAATAATTATTATTTTATAATTATTAATGTCAATATATATTTTTATAGTATTTTTGAATAATATGTCTATAGATAATAAATAATAATATACATGAATAATATAAAAAATAAATAATAATATACATGAATAGTATAAATTTAATATAATTTAATATATTAAAAATTTAATGTGAAAGATTGTTTTGATAATTTTAAAATAATAATAACTATTTAAATTAAATAAATAGATAAATAAATAGATAAATAAATAGATAAAATAAATAAATAAATAAATAAATAAAAAATTATATAAAATATTTTATATAAATTTATTTTTTATTGTATTATTAATTATAAATAATAAAAAAGAAATATTTTTTCGTTTTCTTTTTCCTTAGGAAAAAGTTTTTTATATGTTACTAAATAAAAAATATTTTGAAAAATATTCATGGTAAAATGATGTATTTTTATTTTACATATAATATAAAGAATTAATATATATATAAATTTCTTAAACTACGATATAAGATTTATATATTTGAATATTAAAAAATGTACCCTATCAAATTATTAAAATCATTAATTTTAATTTAAAAAAAAAAAAAGTACAAAATTTAATATATAAAAATTTAATATTTAAAATTTTATATTATAGTATTTATTCAAATTTTTTAAAATCAGCCACATTTTTATAATACATATAATTTTTTTTATTTATTATTTTTTAAATATTTTATAAAAAAAATATAATTATTTTTTATTATAATATGTTATATATAATAATTATATAACAATTAATAATTATATAAAAATTAATGATATATTTAATTATTCTAATTAATCATTATTTTATTATTTAATATAGTAATGAATGAATTTAAATACAAAACAATATTTTTTCTCATTAATATAATTAAATAATTATATAATATATAACAATATGAAACTGAGTAGTATACATTTTGCATATATAATAAGGGTGAAATTTATTTAATAATCTTATGAAAAAAAAAAAAAAAAAAAAACAGTACATTGTTATACAAGTATTAATTTAAATATTATGATTTTAATAATTTTAATATATTATTATTTTAATTCTTTTTTTTTTTTTTTTTTTAATTTTTAATTTTTATTTTACAAGTTTCCTTAATAATTATAATCTTTAAATTTTATATTATTTTTTTTTATATAAAAATTTACTGTTGTTATTGAGAATTTAATTCATTTTTTATTAATTTTAGTTTATGAGTAATAATTTGTATTAATGAATTATTTTTAATTAAAGTTTATAAAATTAATTTTGTGTTACGTATTTTAAAATGTTTATAATTTCATTATTAATTAAAATGTAATTTTTTTATATATTAAAATTTTATTAAATAAAAATAATAGGTTACATTAGTATTACAAAAAAAAAAAAAATAAAAATTAAAAAAAAAAAAAAAAAAAAGAATTATGAAATATGAAAAAAAATATTTTAAAGGATTAAGTGAATATAGTTTTTTATTTTATAATAGGATAGAGTTTATCTTTAAAAAATTTTGTAAATTTATAAAATCTATTTCATAAATTGTATGATTTACTATATTATTATTAATATAAATAAAATGTAGAATAACTGTTGTTTTTTTTTATATATGTCTATAATTATAAGTTTTATTTAATTATTTGATAATTAATTTACTATATAGAAATATTTCTGTTTTATATAAAATAATTTAATATAAAATTTTTATGTAAAATCTAGATTTTTTTTTTCTATAAAAATCTTTAAAATGATTTTAAATATCTAGAATTTTTTCTCTTTAAGAATTAAAAAAATGATTTTTATATTGAAGAATTAAATATTATTAATATTTTTAATTAATTATTAAACCAATAAATAATTTATATAAGTTCGGTTTAATATATTACTATCCATAATTATTTTTTTATATATTTTTAAATTATTACATAAAATATATAATGTTCAATAATAATTTAGTTTTTTAATTAATAATAATAATAATTTTATTGATAAATATTTTAAAATAGTTGCAATTATATTATATTAATGAGAATAATAATAAAATGATATAATGAATAAGAGTATTATTGTCTTTCCATAAAATAAAATAATAAATAAAATAAATTAAAATTATAGGATAACTGTTAAAAAAGTTGATGATATAAACTATTGAAGATGATTAACATGCTTTTAAAATTATGATTTTCTTTTATATATAAAAATTTAAAATGTTTTATTATAATTGTATTTCTTGATTATAATATTTCAATAATATTTTATTTTTTTTTCTTCTCTTTTTTTTTTTTTTAATTATAATTAATCTAATAATTTTATTTTATAATTTTTTTTTTTACAAAAAAAAAAAGAATTAAAAATTAATTAAATAATATATGATATATATATTTTATATATATTTAAAAATAATTACTCCAATTAAATTTTATATATTTATTAATATATTATAATACAATCAGTTTTAATTTTATTTAAATATCAAGTATAAACTTTATTTTATTTAAAAAAAAAAAGTTAAGTTTTTTTTTTCAATGGTTATACAATGATAATTAATTTTTTCTACACCATTTAAATTGACACATATATTTTATTATATTTTTAAATATTAAAATTAAAAATTTATATATAATATATAGTTAATATATATAAATTATATATAATCAATAATATTTTGAAACAAGTTTTTTTTTTAATATTAGCATTTGATATATATTTTATTATAGTAAAAAATATATATCGTACAAAAAAATCATTAAGTAAAATAATAATAATAATAATAATAATAATAATAATAATAATAATAATAATAATAATAATATAGAATTATATAATTAGTAATGTATAATAAATCTATTTATTTTTAATATCTAATAATAAAAAATTTGAAATATGAATAAATAATTACTAATTATTTTTTCATTTTATATTTTACTATTACATAAATTGATATAATTTACTATAAAGATATATAACGAATAATATAATATATTACATTTTTTTAGTTAAAACAGTTACATATTTTAAGTTTTCTTTGCTTAATTACAAGGAAAATGGAGAATAATATTAAAAAAAAAAAAAAAAAAGAATAAAAATTTCATATCTTTAAAATACTATTATAATATATATTAAAAATATATTATTTTTTGGTATATATATCATAATTTAATTTATAATATAACATAATATACTTTATCATTTATTATTATGTATTATTAATATAAATCGTATTGAAATTTCTTATACTGATAAAGTTAAATTATTATATAATAATATTTTATAATATATAATTATTAAATGAATTTTTTTTTATATAAAGAATTTCCAAAAATGTAGATTTTTCATTAATAAATTCAATGTTATATATTAGCATAAAAGTTATAACAAAATATATTATTAAATTTTTTAATTTATATTACTTTCTATTTTAATCTTTTAATATATTTATTTAATTAAAATAAAATATATTATATAATAAATTTTATAATATATATAACAATATAAAAATATATATAAAAAAATGTAAAATTGTTTACTTTATTAAAAAAAGTTTATCATTTATTAAATATACAATTAAAAATATGTAAAATATTATATAATATTTTTTAAATGAAAAAAAAAAAAAGAAAACCAATTTAATAGTAGTAATAAAATGATAAGATAAATAGAACCTTTTCACTATTAATTACTTATTATTATATAATCACTACAACATGAAAATAAGAAATGGAATCAATATGCATTATTTTTTTTTAAAAAATAAGGATTATAACAATATATAAAATAAAAAATAGTATATATATTATAATAAAATAATATATTTTAATATTAATATTAATATTTAATATTCACAATTAATAATATATTAACATAAATTATATAATATTAAAATATTATATTATAATTTAATAGTCATAGTTAAATTTAATTTGTAAATGTATAAATGCTTATATATTAACATATATTAGTATATATATTAGTAATTTAAAATACAATTATATAAAAATATTATATATTATAATATGGAATATATTATTTAATGTATTTTTAATATTATATAATATATTATACAATACATATTATATATATTAAATATTTAATTCATTTCAATACATTTAAATTATAATCATTAATTAAAAAATGAATTGAGTGTATAATATATAAATATATTATATGTATAATAAAATATAGTAATAATATGTATATCAGTTTAAAATAATATAAATAAAAATATATTATAATATATTATATAATATATTATAATATAAATATATATTTTTATATTTTCTTTTTTGTTAATTCTATAAAAAAAATAGAATAGTAAATTAAATATTAATAATTTTTATATATTAATTTTTATTAAACAATATAATATATTATATATAATAAAAATATTCTAAAGAAAATATTATGTTTTGTAAATTGAAAAAATGGAAATAATAATTAAATATTTTGTAAACAATATAAAAATAAATAAGTAAATAAATAAATAATAAGTAAATCATTAAAAAAATTAGTAAATAAATTAATTAATTAATGATTTAATTAATTAAATAATAATAAATAAATAAATAAATAAATAAATAAATAAATAAATAAATAAATAAATAAATAAATAAATAAATAAATAAATAAATAAATAAATAAATAAATAAATAAATAAATAAATAAATAAATAAATAAATAAATAAATAAAATAATAAATAAAAGAATAAGTTAATAAAAAAAATATTATAATGAAATAATAAAAACACAAAATTATAGTGATATTTAATATATTAAATTACTATTTCATTTTATGTAGTATTAATATTTTACTATTATATTAGTTTTATTATTATTTAAAATTTTATTAATATATAATAATTTAATGATATTTATTAAAAAATTTTTTTCTTACTATAAACTGAATGGTTATTATATAACATAATAAAAAATGAATAAAATCAGAAAAAAAAGGTTTTATTATAACTAATTTTTTTTTTAAAAAATTAATTATTATAAAATAAATAAAACAAAATAGTTTTCTTTCTTTTTTCTTTTTTTTTTTTTTTTTTTTTTTTTTTTTAAAAAAATAAAATAATTTATTTTATATATTTAAAATGAATGATTTTATGTATTTATAGATATATTTTTTAATATTATATTTAGTTTATAAATATTTTTATAATCAATCAAAAAAATAATAGTAAAATCAAATTATAAAAATAAAAACAAACAAGTATAACAGAATAGAAGATAAAAAACAGGATTTGAATAATTATACATTTTTGTATAATTATGTTTAAATATCAATATCTCTTAATTTATATTTATTCAATTATATTATTTTATTAAATATTAATGATTAATTGTAACTTTTATTTTCATTTTTATTAAATATTTCATTTAATTTTTTTTTTTTTTTTTTTACAACAATAATTTTTCTATTAAAAAATCATTGTCAACAATATAATTTCATTATTTTGCAAAACTTTTTTTTTATTTTGATTTATTGTAACATAAATTTATACATACAATAGAGTATAACGAATTACAGTAAATTTTGCTTTCTTATTGAAATATTTTTTTTTTTTTCAATTTCTATCTATGAGAGTTGAAAATATTCATTTTTTTTCAACAAAATTTTAAAATAAGAATGCTATCAATATTTAGTATATATTAACATTTTCAACATTATACAATTGAATAAATTAATTTAATTAATTCATAAAAGAAGGATACGTATTTAATTCTTTATATATAAAAAATGTTATTTATATGAAAAGTTTAAATAATTTTTTTTAATAAAAAAAAAAAAAAAAAAGCAAAGCTAAAATTCAAAAGCATTTTTTTTTTTCATAAAAAAACGAAAGATAAAAAACTTTATTTAATTTAAGGAAAGCATAAATTTTTATTTTTACAAAATAAAAATTCGTTTTAAAAGTATAGTTCAATCATAATAAAAAAAGAAATAAATTAAAATATAATTGAAACGAATTATTGAATAAATACACATTAACAAAAAGAAAGAATTAAAATAAAATAAATAATTAAAAAAAAATTGTTATCGAAGTAGAATCATTAAAATTTTTTTTGTAATAGATTATTTTTTTAATAACCAATGTAAAAATTAAAAAAATAATCTGTTATTAAAATTAATCAAAAAAATTAAAAAAAAAAAGAAATTCGTTACATTGAAAGATAAATTATATATAAATAAATAAATAAATATAAAATTATAATCATAAATGTTAAAAATAATATCTTAATTATAATTAATAGCCAATAAATTTTGAAAATAAATTTATATATATACTTAATATTCATATATACATAATACCAAGCATAATACATATATTTTATTTATATATCATATAATTCAATTAATTTATTTTGATTCACTTTTCAATTCAATTCAAATTAGTTAATTATTCAAAGTAAAATTCATATCTTAATATCATTTTTAATTCTTTTAGTAATTATTAAAATTATTCAATTTTAAAAGTATAAAAAAACTTTTTTTTATAAAATTATTACAATCTACATATTATTTATTAATTACTTTGAACCAAAAATATAAGTTTTTTTTTATTATCTTGTTATTTTCAAAAAATTCTATGGATAATTAGAAAAATATCTTGTCTTAAGGTAATATTTATACATATAAATTTAATTTTATGAATATTTTATTTATTGTTGATTGAGTCAAAAAATTAGAAAATAATATTAATAATAAAAGAATAAAACAACACAAATCAAAATATACCAAAAATAATATATTTTAATAGATTAAAAAAATTATAAATTTTTAAATTATAGGTTTATGTTTTATTTTAAAATAAAATACATGCAAGACACATTCAAATATCTTTTTTATTTTTTTATTAATTATTTAAAATTATAAATTTATATTGGATATATTATTTTAAAAGTTTAAATGATATTTCCAATATAGATTTATAAGTAATATTTTTCATTTTTAAAAGATTTAAACTATTAATAAAAAAAAACATATATGTGAAAACAACAACAACAACAACAACAACCATAAAAACAATTCAACAGAAATTAATGCATTATAATTTAAAAAAAGAATTTTTATATTTTTTTATACAAAATTTTAATCAAAAAATTTTTTTATACTATTTTTTTTATAATAGGATTAATATTTTTATTTTATGTCAATATTAAAATGGAAGGAAATAAAAACAATATTAATTCACTACCTATGAACATGAACTCTATACCAACTACGATGCCATCTTCAACAGGAACAAATATAAGTTATCCAATGATGACATCAAAAGAAGCTGCTAACTATAGTGTGAATACTGCTGTATCGAATGATATTGCTTCCATTGAAAATCAAGAACCAGTATTACCAACACGTATATCTTCATTTCTTTCAAGGAATCAAGCTGTGAATGCTATGGCTAAATTATATTCATGGAATCAAGCAATACCAAGGCCAGATACTGCAAATAGAGACTTAACTCATCGTTTATATAATACTCAAACTACGAAATCAAATAATCTTAATACAACCCCTACTTTGTCTAACACTTCAAAAAATGAGATTTTACAACTTCAAAAATTACAGAAATTACAAAAATTACAACAAAGTCAACAACAAATACAACAACTTCAAAATCAACTTCGTAGACAGCAACAATTACAACAAATACAACAATTGAAGAAATATGAACAACAAATCTGTCAACAACAATTACAACTTCAGAGAGCTATTAGTGATAATATTATACCAATGGCTGGTAAAAGTGATATAACAAAAAATATTTTACTTTTACAGCAGCAACAAGAACAAATTAAAAATAATTTATCTTCTCTAATTAGTTTGCAAACTAGTTCGGGGACACTTTCTGAAGAGAGTTTATTAACTTTACAGCAACAACAACAGAAGCAACAACAGTTAGTAGATCAAATTACCAATGATGCACTTCTTTCCCAAACTCTAAGTACAAAACCTAATTTAAATGTTAATATTAATGTTAATCCAAATCTAATTGGAGCATTAGGAAATACAACTAATTCAATCTCTTCCATGACGAATGAACCTACTAATGCCAATATATTAAATATACAACAATTGAATTCATTAACTTCCAATCAAAGAAAGTTAAGCTATGGAACCAATTCTAATGATGTAAGTGTTAATTCTCTATCAGGTCAAATGAAACTTTCCCATCAAAATTCAAATAATTCCTTACAAAGTCAAATTTCGGATAAAAGTTTATTAAGAACTTCAAATAATCTTTCTAATGAAGATATTCTTAATATACAAACACAATCCAATCAAGTTCCAACAAATTTATCTACTGAAAGTTTGTTAAGTCTTCAACAACAAAGTAATATATCAAATGAAGATCTTTTAACTTTACAAAATAATATATCTAATGAGGATTTACTTACTCTTCATTCAGCAACACCTAATCTCTCAAATGAGGATTTATTAACCTTACAAGATAATTTATCAAATGAAGATATTCTTTCCATCCAAAATAACCTTTCAAATGAAGATATTTTAGCTTTACAGCAACAACAACAAAGATCATCAAATTCAGCCACTGGTAATGGAAATGACGTTTTATCATTAACAAATACTGGTAATAATAATTTATTAAATATTCAACGTCAAGGAACATTTCAAAGCAATATTTCAACTCAGGCAATTTTTAATGAGGCTCTTTCAACCCAACAACCTACAAATATTTCAAATGAGGATCTTTATGCACTTCAAAGTCAAGGTTCTTTACCAGCAGTTACCCTTTCAAATGAAGATTTACTTCAATTGAGACAAAGTCAATCCAATAAAATCTCAAATCAAGAGATTTTAGGAAAAATAGATAATGAAAGAATACTTTTTCAAAGTCAAGGTAATAATCTTTCCCATGAAGATTTATTAGCACTTCAATCTGCTAATAATTCTTCATCAAATTTAAGCCTTTTAAGTCAGAAACCAATATCTATGTCTAATCCTGAACTTTCTGAAAAAAATTTAGAACAATTACTTCAAAATAATAGTAGTCTTTCTAAAAAAGATATTTTAACTCTTCAAAAGCAAGAATATCAAAAACTATATAAAATGCAATTGAGACAACAATTAGCACAACAAGAAACATTGAAATCTATATATTCTTCAATGAATAAGGCGGAACAGCAGCAACAACAACAACAACAACAACAACAACAACAACAACAACAACAACAACAACTTAGTAATGCTGTTAATGTAAATTCAAATTCTTTAGAAAGATCAATGACATTACCAGGTCAAAATCTTTTTCCGTCTATATTACCTCAAAATTCAGTTAATAGTATGAAATCAGATTTCATAAAAGGTTTGCAAAGAAATAATTCAGAATTTACGAATTATCGTGATATAGCTGATACTTCCTTTTTATCTATGGAAGATGATTCTGAAACAAATACTCTTTATTCTTTGTCTACTTTAAATGCTAATGATTCTAATTCTTCTCTTCAATCTAAACCATCTGTAGATAGTAGATCCACATTATTTTTAAGAGTTCCATCTATACAAGGATCTTATAATCCATCTATAAATTCAAAATTTTCACAATTAACTCGTACTAATTCTATTAATACTATTAATTCCATTAATACAATAAATACCATTAATACCATTAATACTATTAATTCAGTTCAAAGTGGTTCAACACAAGCAACAAAAGTTAATATTCCATCACCAGAAAATGGTCTAAATGAAAATGGTACAGCTTCAGCTAATACAGCTGTTGATGCTGGTGTGGCTGGTCCTTTTTCTCGCATATCAAGTAATTATGCTGTTCGTGTTGATCCTATAACATTATCTCAACTTCAAGATTCTAATCCAAATACACTTTCGAATGATTTTGCTCAAAAAGAAGAATTGTATACAAACTTTAATAAAAAATTAACTTTAAAAGATATTTCAAAATTTGAATCTGCTCAACCTACTTCAAATATTAAACCAATTAAAGATGAATTTATTCATAGTACAGCAGATATAAATGATATAGGTATGGAAGTTGATACCAAAAATAGTTCATCCATAAGTGAATTGAATTCAAATGCTTCTTTAACTCTAAATCCTTCTGCAAATCTTCAACATCAAAATTCATCTCAACTTGCAAAGAAAACTTCAAATTTAAATTTAAATGTTAATATTAATGATCCAAATCAGATACGCAATCAAAATAATGGTAAATTATCTAGTTTGTCTGATAGTAATGTAAATATCAATAATACTTCCAATACAGATGCTGTAAATACTATCATATCTCCTGCACAAAAATTATTTCCATCACTTTCTAATAGAAATTCTGATTCATCTAATAAATCATTTACTTTACCAAACCGAACTTCATCAACATTTATATCTTTAGATGATATAATTCTAAAAAATAATTTAAATTTCGATTCTTATTATAATTATAATACAGTAAAATCGAATAAAATGAATACTACCAGAACAGGAACAGGAACAGGAATAGGAATGGGAACAGGTACAGGTACAAGTACGAGTACAGAAAATACAACAGGTAATATTAATGGAAAATCATCATTAAAGATTGATGAAACTGATAAATTAGTACCAATGGATACTGGTAGTAATAAAGATATTGATAGTGATTCTAATATGTCAATTACTGAAGAAGGACAAGGTCAAAATAATTCACTTTTAATTGCAATGAATAAAACTACCTCAAATCAACATAAGTTAACTTCAACCAATTATAATTCACAAACTTCATCTGCTTATGTCTTACCACCATCTAAAACCCAATTACAATCATCAAAATTATTATCTTCTGATTTAATGGATACAGATGAAAGTTCAGCATATATAACACAAAATAATACATTATCTAATCAAAATTATAATACCAGTAATTTACTTTCAACAAATTCATTAACTTCATTAACTAATCAAAACAATACTATTTTATCTCAACAACTTTTAAAACAACAACAACAACAACAACAACAACGAGTACAAAAAACTTCAAATCATCCAACATTAAATTTATCATCTTCAATTTATAATAATACTACCACTTTAACTAATGAAACCAATAACTCTACAGCTACAAATCTTTACTCTACTTTAAGTAAAGATAATTCTTTATCTACAAATAATATTTATAATGCTGCAGCTGGTAAAACAACACCAAGTACAAATAATATATTTAGTAATCCTAAGATTAGTACCATATATTCCAATCCTAAAACAGGTTCATATTCTAGCCTTTCTTCATCTTCTGTTACAAGTATTAATAACACACCTCCTATTATTAATTCACAAAATATGATTTCCAAAAAGAATAGAAATATGTATGTTAGTCCTTATAATGATTATGGGAAAAGTATACGTCCAACCACTTCTTATACAAATAATTATACTTATATAAGAACGAGTCATATAGGTGAAAGACCATTTGCTTGTGATAAATGTAGTTCATCATTTAGTAGAAAACATGATTTAAAACGTCATGAAAAATTACATACCGGTGTAAGACCTTATGTTTGTAAGATTTGTAATAAATCTTATACAAGATCTGATGCCTTAGCTAGACATTTAAAATCAGAACCAGGTAAAGAGTCAGGTTGTGCATTAAGATTAAAAATGTTAGAAAATGAAAAGAAACAAAAAGAAGAAAAAGAGAAAAAAGAAAAACAATTAAATACATTATCAAAATCGGATAAAAAAGAAAAAGTAAAGAGTAAAGAAAAAACTACCATAACTACAAGTAAAAAAGAGACTTCAGAAAAAAAATGAAACAATATTATATATATAATAGTTTATTCTTTTTTTTTTTTTTTTTTTTTTTTTTTTTTTTTTTTTTTTTTTTAAATATACACATCATATTTTATCATAATTATTTATTTAGTATATATATATATAAAAAAAAAAAAAAAAAAAAAAAAAAAAAAAAAAAGAAAATTAACTTTATTAAATTTTTTCTTTATTTTACATTAATTTTTTTTTTAATTACATTTAATATAGAAATTTAACAAAAACAGAATCAGAAAACAACAACTAAAATATTATTAATATATTTAATTAAATTTTAAATTATTTATTTTATACATAAAAAAAAAAAAAAAAAAATAACATTTTCAAAAACGTCATAAAATTTATTATATTCATTTTATATAATCATATATTTCCCCCTTTTTATATTATATATATACATATATATATATTTATATATTTAAAAAAAATATTATAGAGTATCTATTTTAAAAGTTCATATAAGTATAATAGAACTTTATACATTATTATTTATTTATTTTTTGATGAAAAGAAATTTTTATTTTTTTTAAAAAAAAAAATAGATAATAAAAAGTTTTTTTTTTTTTTTTTTATTTTTATTTTTTTTTTTACGTTCATTTTTTTTTCCATTTACTTTATTCTTTTTTTTTTTTTTTTAACAACTATGACAATTGTAAATCATTATTATATAAATAATAAATAAAAATTCATATTTTATAAAATTTTAAAAATATATAATTAATATTAATATTATTTTATGAATTTGAAAATTTTATATTTATTTGAAATTATTATGTTAATAAAAAAATATATTTTTCATATTCCTTTTTTTTTTTTTTTTTTCTTGTTATATAAATTATTATAAAAATTTAAATATTAACTTAACATATTTTTAATATATATAAATTTTTTTTTTTTTTTAAATATTGATTATTTTATTATATAGAATAAATTAATATGGATAAAATATATTAAAAATCAACAAATAATATATATCTTATAATATATAAAATTTATTAAATATAGTTTTAAAGGATTAATTTAATATTTATTTTATTATTATTTTATTATTAATATTAATATTATATTTTATATATATTGTGTAAAAAAAAAAGAAAATAAATTATGTAATTATATAATAAAATAACCAAAAAACAAACTAATAAAAAAAGAATTCTCGATCTTATTTCAATATATTATCATTTAAACTTCAATATATATAATTTATATAAAATTAAGAAATTAACTATTATTTTTTTATGAAATCAATAAATTTTAATAAAATTTCATAAATAAATAAATAGATAAATAAATAGATAAATAAATAAATATAAATCAATATTTTATTTATTATAATAATAGAATATATAATTTTTATTTTTTTTTTATATTTAAATTATATATATAAAAGGTAAGATTATATAAATTCTTTAATAGAATAAATATTTTAAAACAAATAAATAATTGAGTATGTGATAAATAAATAAATTAATAAATTGAATAATTAGTAAATATTTTATTTGAATTTATAATTTTCTCTTTTTTTATTTTTGTAAACAATTAATAAAATGAAAAGAAAAGAAATGAAGAATATAAATGGTTTTATTTATTTATATTCATTGAATTTAATTCATTATTTATTTTTAAAGAATATTAATACATATGTGTTAATTTGTTTGTTTTTTTATCTTAAAAATTAAAAATAAAAATATTATAAAAAATAAATAAATAACTAAATAAATAAAAAAAAAATTAATAAATTTATAGTTAAAAAATAATCACATTAATTTTTTTTATTATTATAAATTTATTTTACTATTGCTCTTTATTAATAGATATAACTAAATTAAAAAAAATATGACTGAAGTCGTTATTCAAGAACCAATAAATATTTTAAAAGGTCACAAAGGACCAGTTACTTGTTTATCACTTTCGCCTTCAGGAAATTTATTAGTATCTGGAAGTCAAGATGCTACAGTTCGTATTTGGGATTTAAAAACAGGAAAAGTTATTAAAGCTATAAAAGATTGTTTCAAAAATGATAAAGGAGAAAACTCTGAAGTAAATAACTTCTAATATAAAAATATTAAAAAATTATTATTTTATATAATTCTTTCTATGAATATAAACACATTATTATTATCATTATCATTATTAAATTCAATATCCAAGTAGACTTTATATTCAGAATAACAAAAGAAATAATTGGAACAATTAATCCTTTATAAAAACTTATAAAATAAATAAATAAATAAATAAATAAATAAATAAATAAATAAATAAGTAGATAAATGAATGAATAAATACACAAACAAATAAATAAATATACGTATTCATTAATATAACTCAATAATAATATAAATATGATATAAAGAAGAAAATGGAATCATATTATATAAATAGAATTAATAAAATTTATATTTTATAATATAATAATTAATTATTATTGATAATATAAATATTAATAATTATAATTTTAACAATTGTAATAAAATAGTAAATTATAAATAATAATAGTCAAAATAATAATAATAATAATAATAATAATAATAATAATAATAATAATAATAATAATAATAATAATAATAATAATAATAATAATAATAATAATAATAATAATAATAATAATAATAATAATAATAATAATAATAATAATAATAATAATAATAATAATAATAATAATAATAATAATAGTCAAAATAATAATAATAATAATAATAATAATAATAATAATAATAATAATAATAATAATAATAATAATAATAATAATAATAATAATAATAATAATAATAATAATAATAATAATAATAATAATAATAATAATAATAATAATAATAATAATAATAATAATAGTCAAAATAATAATAATAATAATAATAATAATAATAATAATAATAATAATAATAATAATAATAATAATAATAATAATAAATATTAATTTATAATTTATTATATAATAGATTAACAGTGTTTGCTTTTCAACTGTAAATGAAAATGAACTTTTTGTTGCTAGTAATCATAGAGTAAGTTTAAAGATAAATTATTGTATATAATATAGTATAATTTTATATATATATGTATATAATGTAAAATATATTCATAAAATTTTTTTTATTATATATTAAATATATTAATATAATATAAATTATATTATAGATATATTTCTTTGATTTAACTGGTGGATCTATGATTATTTTAAAAGAAAATTATATTTATGATTTTAATTTAGATGAAATTAATGAAATTAAAGTTAATGAAACTGGTAATTATTTAGCAGCATGTGATGACTTTGGTGTTATCTATGTTGTTGATTTAGAAACTAAAAAATTACTTAAAAAACCACATAGTGGACATGATAATGTAAATAAATATTTTTTTAATTATTAATTAAAATTATTTATATATATTATAAATATGAATATTAATATTTGCTCTATTTTTTTTCATTGCTTCGATAAATATTGTAGATTTGTACATGTGTTGAATTTAGACCAAAAAATAAATGGGAAGGTAAATATATTAATAATGATAAGTTAATAAATAAAAATTTAATATTTGATATAAAATATATTTATATTAAATGTATTTTTTTTTCTTTTTTTTTTCTTTTTTTTTTCTTTTTTTTTAATTTTAAAATATAAACATTATTTTGTAAACTTTTTTAATAATATATGGGTTAAACAAAATATTAAAAAATTTTTTTATTAATATTTTTTTTTATTAACAATTAATAGTCTGGAGTGGTGGTATGGATTGTAAATTATTTAAATGGGATGTTTCAAGAGGTATTCCAACTAGAAATTATAATATGTGTAAGTATATAACATATATTAAAAATATTATATTAATATTTATTAATGTTAATGATAATATAATTATTAACATTTATTTATTTATATTTATTTTTATATTTGTATTATAAAATACAAATAGTAAATGTTAATGTTAATTCCAAGAATGTTCAAATGGTTAATCCACCATTTGTACATAAAATATCTATTACATCAGATGGTCATACAATCGCAGCTGGTCTTGGCGATGGTTCAATACAATTTTTAAAACAACATAAAGTTGGAGGAAGTAAGAAGAAGCCAAAGATGGAATGGGAAAAAATTTGGAGACTTGAAGACGCTCATTCATGGGTTGTTTCTGATTTGTAAGAGCTAATTATTAATTAATTAATTATTATTTTTTAATTTTGTATAAATATTTATTTTTATATTCATACATTCTAATTTATATACTCATCAATTTTTTTCTTTATTTTTTATTCTTTTTTTTTTTTTTTTTTTTTTTTTTTTTTTTTTATATATATATATATTTTATAAATTTTTCTATACTGGAAACTATTATGTAGAACTTTCGTTAATCCAACTACACTTGTATCTGGTGCTAATGATGGTAAAATTAATTTATTAGAAATACCAGCTGATGGTAAAGAATATGAATTAAAACCAGAAATTAAAGGTACTATTTCAACTCCATATAAGGTTAATAGTTTAGTAGTTTCTAAAGATCCAGAAAGTACTAGTGAAAATTTAAAGGAGTCACTTACAGTATATATGTCTGGTGTTCCAATTTCACTATCTGAAGAACCAACAAATGATATTTTTGTATACAAATTTCAAAATTGAAAATAATAATTCCATTCAAATTTAATCAATGAAATATTTCTTTTTTAAATAAAAAATATATTAATAAATAGAATCAATATAGAAAATTTTAATAAAAAATAAGTAATTAATATAATATTTTTTATTAGTAATAAAATAAATTCATTATTATATTTAATGAATTAAAAATTCAAAAAATCATATATTAAATATTTAATAATACTAATTATTAATAAACTATCACATAACTATTTTTTTTTTTTTTTATTTTTTTATTTTTATTTTATAAAAAATAAGTATATATATATATTTATTTATAATATTAAAATAATAAAATAAATTGATAAAAAGAAAAAAAAAATTTCAAATAAAATATTTAAAAAATAATATAATTAACAGATGTAATAAAACTAAAAAGAAAGAAGAAAAATAGATGAATAAATATAGGAAAAAAAATTGATGAATAGAAAAATCAATAAATTTAATAGAAAAATAAATAAAATAATAAATAGAAAAGTAAAATAAATAAATAAATAAATAAATAAATAAATAAATAAATAAATAAATAAATAAATAAATAAATAAATAAATAAATAAATAAATAAATAAATAAATAAATAAATAAATAAATAAATAAATAAATAAATAAATAAATAAAAACAAAGATGGTATTATATATATGATTAAAATAATATATAGACATTAATTTATATTTTTGATTAAATATTTTTTTAATATTTTGGTCCTGTTCGTGCTTTTTTCAAAAATATAACTGTGTTTTTTTTTATTACAATTTATAATAATATAATATTAATATATTTGTACAATATATAATAAAAACTTAAAATTAACTTTAATTTTTTTCTCTTTTTTTTTTTATTAGTTTTGATACATAAGATAAAACAATTATTAAAAAATTTACAATATATAAAATAGCTATTTTCTTTTTATAATTTTAATATTATATTTGCATGTTTAATTATACCAAAAATTATAAATCCAAGAAATTTATTTTTTATATATTATTAATATATTTTAATAATTAAATTCTATTTAATATGAAAATATTTATATAGTTTCGTTTCTGCATCCAAATATAAAATTTATCATACATTTAGAAGGGGAAATAAAATAAATTAAACATTTTCATTCAGTTTATATATTCCTTATTTCCTTTTTTCCTTTTTAATATCATTCAAATAAATATTTTTTTTTATGCTGATGACATTGTATACATAATAATTATATATATGTATATATCGATTCATAATAATATTATTAATTTTATTTTTACTTAACAATAATTATCAGCAATTTTAATAAAAATGAATTTTGAAAATAATATACTTAATAATCAAGAGGTATATTAAATATATATATAATTTTTTGTATTTTTATTTTTTTTTTATTTTGAGAATTTTAATTATTAATAAAATATAATTATACTCTTAATAATCAAGAGGTATATTAAATATATATATAATTTTTTGTATTTTTATTTTTTTTTTATTTTGAGAATTTTAATTATTAATAAAATATAATTATACTAATTATTATTAATAATGGCTATTTTTATCTTTTTTTTTTTTTTTTTTTTTTTTATATATATATATATATATGTATATTTTATTTCTATTATTAATATAAATAATTATATTATCCTTATTTCATAAAAAAAGTATTTTATTGATACTCAAGTAAAAGATGTTAATAAATTATTGATAGTGTTTAATGAAAAAGAGTCAGAGCATAATTGGGAGAAATTTAATAATGCATTAAAGCAATTTAAAGATGCAAGTACACAAATGGTTACTTTACCTAATTATAATGATATTTTAAAATCATTTTCTGGACCAATTTTAAATTCGGTATGATGAAAAATATCATTTATATACGAATATATACATTTATAATTTATAAGAATATATAATATTAATATATTGTAAAATTTTATCATATTAGATTTAAATATACTTATCTATATCAATATTATCGTTTCATTTTATGATATTATATATATATATATATATATTTTTTTTTTATTTTATATTTATAATATTATATATATATTAATATTTATTTATAAAGATTAATAGTGAAAGAGGAGCATTATCAAAAACTGCTCTTGAAGTTGTTGGTGAAATAGCATGCTTAATGAAATTTAATTTTGAATCATTTATTGATATTTTTCTTCCCACTATCATAAATATAACAGGAAAAGCAAATAATATTTTTACTCAAAGTGGTTTAAGTTGTATAAAAAAAATAATAATAAATACCAATTCAACAAAAATAATACCTCAACTTTATTCTCATAAAAATGATAAAAAGAAAAAAATAAGACTAGTTGTCGCTGAATGTATAGAAACATGTCTTTTCAGTATATCAAATAAAAAACTTTATGACTATATTTATATGATTGAACAATTGATAAAAGATGGAATTTATGACCGTGAACAAATCATTCGAGATACTTATAAGCGAGTTTATATGTCATTTAAAAATACTTTTAATGAAAATATACTTAAAAGGTTACTATTATATTTTGCTTAATTCAAAGTTTTTTTTTTAAAATATCTTAATATAAAATATAATTTTATATATATATAAGAAGGTTAATTTTTTTTTTTTAATTTAAATATTTTATATTATTAATTAAAGATTTGAAATGAAATTATCTAAGGAAGATATAAAACGTCTTGGCATTGATATATATAATACATCAACAACTAGTAGTACAAATAATTATACCAATAATAATAATAATGAAAATATCAACACTAATAATAGCAATATTAATACCAACAGTAATAATATCATTAGCATCAACAACAACAACAGCAACAACAACAAGAACAACAACAACAACAATAATAATAATATTAATATTAATAATAATAATAGTAATATTTTAAATAAAAATAAAAATATATTGCTTATGAAAACTCCTAAAGGTAATAGAAATAAAAATAATAATAGTGATAGTTGTAGAATCCTTAATTATATAAATATTTTTTATTAATTTTTATAATATATAACATAAACTATAATTTATACGTTTTAGTTGAAAAAAATAAAATTATAATAAATCCATCGATTATTGCTGCAAGCGAAAAGAAAAATTCATTAAATTTATTTAATGTGGTTCCTTCAACTCCGGCTATTTTACGTCAGGATAACCCATATTTTCAACAAACGTATTCAACAATAAAAAAATCATTGTTTTTTAATAGAATACCTGATATAATGGATAATGATATTAATATTGTTCATAATAAAAACCAATCCAATAATTTAT
>MCFG01000015.1:40000-57500 GCA_002104895.1 Anaeromyces robustus | reverse complement strand
TATTTTACAATTAACGTCAATTTTTAATCCTAATATATTATCTGATAATAAAAAAACTTTTGAAAATATAATATTAAATATTCAAATTAATAATGATAGTAAGTAAATAATAATAATTAACAAATAAGAAGAAAAGAGTTGTATATATTTTTATTTCAGAAATATATATATTATTTAGTTTTCAAATATTGAATAATTTTTTAAAATATATAAAAATAAATTTATTATATTCTTTATTTTTATATAAAGTATATAAAGCAGTTTCAGAATTTTTTGAATTCATTGGTGAATCACTTAGTAGAGTGTCTTTAGCATTAGTTTCAGGTTTAGAATGCTTTTACACTTACATTGACCCACTAGTTAGAGGAATATGTATATCTGCTTTAACTCAGATAATCAATAAGAATGAAAAGATTTTTATAAAAGATGATAATAATATCCTTTTATATATTCTTTTATATTCTTTTATATATATAATTATTATATCTAGATCATTTTTCCTTAACATATATTTATTCTTCTCAAAATATTATTATATATATTTTTAATTCATTTTTGTTTTTGTATTAATAATATTAACTGCTTTCCTTTTGGAATTTGAAGTTTTCGCTTGGAGCATTTACGAAAGTTTCAAATAGTTACCCAGACAGAATATGTTCAATTCATGTACTTATAATATACATTCTTAAATATAATAATACAATATAAAGAAATGAAATTAAAATATATATATATTAATTTTATTTATTTCAAATAATACCATTAATAAATTAGGCACTAAATATTCTTTCAAAATTATATATAAATGATTTAAAATTGACTTTAAATATTATACAAGAACTTATGAAATTAGAAAAAAAGGTAAATTATATATCTATAATACAATTCTTAATATTATAACAGTAATATATAATATAATATTAATTATAATATTATTATTATATAATAATATAATTATCTAAGTCAAAAAACGAAATCAAAGAAATACAGAATACACTTATCAAAATATTTACTGATATACATGAATCTGTTAAAGATGATAAATTAAAAATAGAAGCAACATGTATATATTATTATTATTATTATTATTATTATTATTATTATTATTATTATTATTATTATTATTATTATTATTATTATTATTATTATTATTATTATTATTATTATTATTATTATTATTATTATTATTATTATTATTATTATTATTATTATTATTATTATTATTATTATTATTATTATTATTATTATTATTATTATTATTATTATTGTTATATAAATATTTAAATATATTTAATATATTTAATAATGGAATTATTAACCAATTATTAAATATATTAAAATAAAAATAGATAATAGTGTATATGAATCATTTAAGGATATCATTGTATCAAATAATGAAGATTTTTTAGATTTACTATCATGGGCAATAATAAACTTTACAAAAATAACTAATAATAAGAAAAAAATTGTCAAAGAATCACCTTCATTACAAAATTTTATCTCATCATTATCTTTTCAATTTTCTGCAGTGCAACCTTTAGTTCGTTATGGAGCAGTTGTTTGTTTATATGCAACGTTAGATATTTTTCCTAGATTATTACTTATAAATCCTGAATTAATGATCCTTATTGTTAATGGTTTAACGGATAATGATTATTATTGTTCTTCTCTTTATAGACATATTTTCGAAGAACATACTGAAAATCATATTAATATCACAAAATTAATTGAAGAATATCAAAAATTAGACTTCAATAAATTAGATTATGATTTTGATACAAGAAAGGAATTAATAGACAATCAAGATAAAATTATTAATAATGATATTTATACTGAAAATTTATTGAAAATGGGAATTGAAATATCACCAAATATTCATAAAAATCAATTATTAAAATATGCTAATGTATTAGAATTTGTTTCTACGAAAGAATGTATAAAATTTTTATATTTAATTAAATATTGGGGTCAAAAAGAGAAAAGAGTAATTATTTAAATAAAACAAAATAAAATAAAATATAATAGAATAAAAAACAGAATATATATAAAGTAATACTATTAACAATAATAATAAAATTAATTTTATAATAAAAAATATTCAATATAAAATATATAGATAGATATATATATAATTCAAGCATTAATATCATTATTAGTAAATGGAGAACTGGAAATACAAAATAAAACATTAGATGTTTTATTATCACTAATCCCTCTCTTTATTCACACTAATGATAAAGAATTATTATTTATATGGACTCACCTAAGGAATATTCTTGTAAATCATCAAAATAAAGATGTAAGTTTTAATTAATATTATATTAATATATTAATTATTTTAATTAATTTTTCAATTTTCATTAACTATTAAAACATTTATATATAAACATTTTTTTGATTAATTAATAGAATATGATATTAGTATTAATAAAGAGTCTTATTCAATTTCCATTTGATAGATTACCTGATGAATCATTAAAAGATGTATATTATTTTATTAATTTAAAAATCATATTATTAATTTATTACTTATTATGTTATTAATTAAATAATATTAAAATATTTATAATATATTAAATAAAAAGCTTCTAAAAATTCAGTTTACTTTGATTTTTCATAAAAATCCAAATATAAGAGAAGCGGTTTATAAATTTTTAGATTATTCATATAATATTTGGAAAAATCAAGAACTAAAATTTCAAACTATGAGTATTTTATATTCATCTATAGGAGATGCTAAAGAAAAAAAGTATAAATTCATTAATATTAATGTTAAATACAATATTTATTTACATTTTTTTAATAAAAATAATATTATAATATATTATATTGTTAATTGGAAAAAATATATATTTAAATAATTTAATAAAAATATATATTAAATTATAATAGTGCAATATTGGTATTGAACATTATTATTAAATTATCTTACAATTCTGTGCTTCAAGAATTAATACCAAATTTAAAAGATATTAAAAGTGCTCTTGAAAAAAATAATAATGAAGAACTTATTTTACAATATCCTTTTTATATTTTAAATTTAAAAAATATAATTAATAAATGTAACGTATTATATTCTTTAATTCATAAAAAATATTAATATCTATCATAATAATACATATGATAATTTAGCGAATGCTATCCAAATAAATCAAAATAATTATCAAGATTTAATAAATATTTTGTTTGAAGATTTTATGACTGATAAATTTTGGGAATACTTTTTAGAAAATTGTTCAGATGGTCAATTAGTAAAACCCGATGAATTTAATTATTCAAGATTTTTTATTCAGACACCATTTTTTATTTCAATATTATATTCAAAATTTAATATTCCACCACCTGCTCTAAATGTATGTATAATTAATTGTATTTTCATATATTATATTTTTATAATATATATTAATAAAGAATTATTATTTTACTATAATATTAATAGGATATTAGTAATAATACCCCAAGAAATGTAATGCCAACATCAGTTATTGGAAAAAGAAGATTTATTCTTGGATATATATTATGTAACATGCCATTAACAGGAATTTCCGATAAAACCTTTAGAAAGTAATTTATTTTAAAATTATATTTATATATAATGAAATATTATATAATTATTAAATAAATATATAAAAAATATTTTTATAAATTTATCAAATTTAATTATATTTTAGAATGGCATGTATTACATTAATAAGATGCTGTTTCCGTCAAATTGTATTAAAGCATAAAGTTTTATTTAGATTAATGGAATATGTTAAAGAAAAGATGCTTGTTAGTAAATATTGGATATTTAAATTGTAAGTTTCAAAAAAATTTATTATAAAATATTTAAACATTGTAAAAAAATTATTTATTAATTTTCTTTTTCATATTCATTTTTTTAAATTTAGATCAGGAATTGATATTATTAAATATTTAATTCTAATTAAACTTCCATTAATTGGTCAATGTATGATGGCTCAATTTCTTGATTATACCTTAGATATCCTACATAATAGTCCAATTGATTCATTAAAACAAGGTGCATTATTATTGATTGAAGCATCCACCTTAATATACCCTAAAGCTATAGGTTTAAGACTATCAGATATTCGTGATGCTGTTAGGTTAATGTTTATAGATGATAATACATATACCACTGAATTAGCTTCGAGAATATATGATATTGTTTTTAGTATTGTACCTGAAAACCAAATAGATGAATTTTATAAATATTTAATTAATGAAATATCTTTAATTACCAAAAAAGGATTGGAAGCTATGTCAGATCCTCTTATATCTAATTTGAATATAGAAGAATCTGAACGTTAGTAATCAATAATATAATTATAAAGAATATTATATATTTATATATTAATTTATGTTTTATTATTATATGATAGGTATTATAATTTATAGTTTAAGTGCATTAGGAAGTATAAAGAGTAAATTATTATCGGGTCCTATTATTAGGGAATTATTAAAATATATAACATCTGAAAATTATAAAATAAGAAAAGTAGCATTAAAGTCTATATTTATACAAGTAATTATTTAATAATAATAATAATAATAATTATAATAATAAATAAATGAATAAATATATAAATAAATAAATAAATAAATAAATAAATAAATAATATTTATATAATATTTATTATAGGTGGATAATTTAAATTCAATAGAAAAATTAACTATATTATGGATTGTATTACCATTATTTGCAGATGAAAACTATTCTGTAAGAAAAACGTTCAATTTATATTTAAAAAACGTTCTTTTCTCTTCTGAAATACTTCAAAATGAAATAACTCCACATAAGGAAGATTCACCGTCATTAACATCAAAGTATATTAATTAATTATTAATTAATTAATAGAAAATAAATAAATAAATAAATAAATAAATATTATTAATGAATTTAAATAAATTTGTTTTTGTTATCATATTTTTAGAACATTTGAATCAATTTTGAAAGAATCAGATACAACTCTTTTAACTCAAAAAGAAATAAATGAAATTGGAAATGATGTTGAAAAAATATATATTAAATATTATAAAAGACAGACAGTAATTTTTTTTTTTTTTTTTTTTTTAATTTTTAATTTACAATTTTGAAATTTAACTACATATATAATTATTTTTATTTAAATAAGATTGAAGAAATGGAAATTCAGGAATCTCTTACACTTCCACCCATTAGTATGGATTATATTCCATTTTTAAAAGCAGCTGCTAAAAAGATATGTGGAAGAGTATCTAATCAAAAAATTGGTGAAATTATTTATTTCTTACTTAGTTTTATACAATCAAAACCATTAAAAGTAATATATACTATAAATTTATATATTTATTAGAAAAACAAATAATTTTCATATTATAATAATAATTTATTAATATCAATTATTTTTTATTCATGTAGTTTGCTTCATATTTAGTTCTTTCAGAATTTTGTTGTTATCATGATGAGTCAATTATTCAAATATCAAAAGTACTATCTGATTTATTATATCAAGAAATTTGTCTAGAAAATCGTAAATTAATTGAAGTATCAATTATAAGTCTTTACAACCTTTCAGGTAATAATAAAATAACTAAATATTTTTATATATAATTAAATTTATAATAGTTATTAAATATTTTTTTTATTTTTAGAATTTTTACCAACTGCATTTAGACAAGTATTAAATACAATAACAGCATCAAATGAAAAATGTGATGGTGAAATATATGCTATTCATAGTTTAATACCACTAATTAAAGAAAATTTACCAATTGTTGCTCCTGAATTATTAAATAGTTATTTACCGATAATTACTAATAAGAGACAACCTCTTCAAAAAAGAATCAATGCAGTAGTTATTTGTGGTATGTTTTTAATTTGATTATAAAATATTATTTATTATATATGAGAATTACTAATGAATATATTTTTAATATATAATAGCTGAACTTGCAACAATATGTAGTGATGCTGAATCAAATTCAGTAATGAAGGCTATTCTTTCATTTATAAATAGTTTTCAAAATAATAATGAAAAAATGAAAATTTTTGCTTCGTTAGAATCAATATTCAAATATTTTAAATTAAACAGCGAATTCGGGTTGTTCTTAATTGATAATGCTAGAGCGGTATATTATATATTGATATTGATAATATTTGTGTTATTATATAAAAATATAAGAATTAAATATATATTAACTAAAAATTTAATAACATTAATAATAATCTTAATAACAGAGTTTAATGAATAGCGATAGTAACATTAGAAATTATTCTATACCTACTTTCAATAACCTTCATACATCATTAAAAGATGATGACTTTTTATGGTTTATTTTTCATTATTTAGCCGATCCTGTAGAAACTGTAATCATATTTTTACTTATTAACTATATAAATAAAATAAAATAAAATAAAATAAATATTTATATAAGTACTAACGAATATGTATGTTAATTCAAAAGATTTCAGAAAGAGGAAAAATGATTTTATGTGATGATAAATATTTTACTAAATATAACTTATCATCAGTTACATATATCGATGAGAAAGTTAAAAGCACAAAACAATTTTTAGATATAATAAAAGAAGAAATTAATGAAGAAGAAGATGATGATGTAAATTATAAACTTTGTATTATTATTATTATTATTATATATAGATATATATATTTAATAAATTAAATTTTTTCATCAAAATAAAAACTAAAGAACATAGAAATAACACCATTTGAATATGAAGATATTTATAATTGTGACTATTATAATTCAAATGCAAGAAAAAAAATTTCTGAAATGTATGGTTTGTCTGAATCTTTATTCAAATATAAATGTAGAAAATTAAAAAAAACACCATTAAATAATTTTGATAGTATTGTATTTGTTGAGCATCAAGAAAAAGAAAACGATAATAATAAAAATATTGATGAGGTAAATTTATTTAAATTTGTATAATAATTAAATTTCAAATATATTTAATACTAATATCTCTTTATTTAAAGTTAAATAAATTAAATTGTATTTCAATACTTCATCATTTGATGAAGCAATTACCTGATACTACATCATCTATTATCAATGAATTATTTGATTATATTGATAGTAAGTAAATAAGTTTATATAATAAGTTCAAATATCTTAAATCAATATATTAAAATATAATCATATATTCTGATATAGATATAATAGGATATAATACTGCTAATACTTTTAATGGTAATGAAGTAGCATTCTATTTTTCAGTATTAGAAAACTTAATACGTGCTTCAGATGGTATAACAATTATATTATATTATTTATCAATTATATTATATAATATGTTTATAAAGTGATAATTAATATTTGTTTTTTTATTTATTTATTTATTTATTTATTTATTTATTTATTTATTTATTTATTTATTTATTTATTTATTTATTTATTTATTTATTTATTTATTTATAATATAGGAATTAATGATGAATTAACAAATGAATATATGAAAAAACTACAAACCTTAATCAACAATCTCTTAAAAAGGTAATAATAAATACAAATTTAAGAATGTTAGTGTATGTAATAATATATCAATTTACATATATATATCAATCAATAGAGCTGATGATATAAGAAAATACTTATTCCAAAAAATTGAAAAGTCATTATTCTTTTTCAGTGATTATATTGATATACCAATTGTGTCAAGTGAACAGTAAATATTATTAATAACAATATATATATATATATGTATAATGAAATATACTAAAATGTTTTTTTAATAATAAAGATATAATTTAATTGAAGAAATTAAAAAAGAATCTCAAGAAGCAACATTGGAAATAATGAAAACTGGAAAGGCAACAAAATTAAACAAGTTTGAAAATACTAAAAACGAATTCAATTCGATAATTGAAAATGAAGTATAATCCTTTTTATATTATTTATATATATGTTTTACAATTATTAATATTAAAAGCAAATATTTTTTACATATATTAAAAAATAATAAAATAATAAATAAAATTAAGAACGAAGAATTAAGAAAATCAGTTACTATATCAATGTTTGCATTGGCATTATATGGATCTTACTATACATTTTCAAATGATTGCAAAATGAACGATTTAATTTTAGGTTATAGATTTTTATACAATATTTTAAAGGATAAACATAGAGGTGTAAGAAGTTTGGTAACAGATATATTAATATCCATTACAAAAAACCATTATAAAATTAAAAATGAATTTACGAATGAAGCTGTAGTAACTATTAAAAACTTGATAAAGATTATTAGAAAAGAGGATTCATCCCTTTATTATAGAGTCAGTATATTTAATTAATTTAATAATAAAAAAAATAAAAATAATAATCTATTTAATCTTTGTTTTCGTATATAATTGATTCTTAATATAGAAAATCGATATATTAAATTTAATTTGTAATTTGAGTTGTATTATAAATGATAAATCTATTCAGCATGAAACAATTAAAATATTATTAGATCATTGGAGAGATCTTAATGATGAAATTAGAATTGTTTCTATTAATCTTATTAAAGTAATAATAATGATAATAATAATAATATGTTAGTATTAAAAATGATATTAATTGACATTTATATTATTAATGTTTTATAATTACTTTACAGTATATGGGAGAATATGGTGTAAATGAAATTCTCAATGGTCTTGCTATTGAAGAAAAAAGTGATAATAAAAGTATAAATCATATATATTAAATATTTGAATATATGAATTATTAATTCATTATATTAATGCTTATTTTTTATTAATATATATTAATATATGTTAATTAATTAAAATATTAATATAAAGATGCCCTAAATATAATGGTTGAAATAGCAAGTTTAATGAGTAATCCTGAATATACAGAAAAGGCTGAATTAAATGATTTATTGAACTGGTACTTCGATAAAGTAAAAGAAATGAAACAAAAAATTAATAATTAACAATGTATTTATATATTAAATATGTAAAAACATATTAATAAATTAATTATATAATATAAACAACATATTTTTAAATAAATAAAATTTTATTATTAATATCAGAATAATTTTTATTTTTTTTCAAATATTTTATTAATATTATTGTTATTTTATTTACATTATTATGATTATTATTATTATTATTATTATTATTGTTGTTGTTATTATTATTATTATTGTTGTTGTTGTTGTTGTTGTTCTTGTTGTTATTATTATTATTATTATTATTATTATTATCATTGTTGTTGTTGTTGTTATTATTATTATTATTATTATTATTATTATTATTATTATTATTATTATTATTATTATTATTATTATTATTATTATTATTATTATTATTATTATTATTATTATTATTATTATTATTATTATTATTATTATTATTATTATTATTATTATTATTATTATAATTATTAGTATTAGTATTGTTGACTGTTCTAAGGCTATTCATAAGTTTATGTTTGGTGATTCTTACAATGGTTCCGTTGATATCTATGATGTTGAAGATAATCATCTTAAAGACCGTTCTGGTAACAAATTATGTCTTTACTATTCAATGACTCCACGTATTTCTAAATGTAAGAACCCATCTAACAAGGGAAATATGAGTTGGAATAAATTCGTTATGTAAAATAAATGATTAAAAATAATAGAGAATTATTTTTAATAGAAATGAAATGAAAATTTTTTTTAGTATTCAAATCCTAATCCTTTTATTTAAAGCTTATAATAGAATGGTGAGTAAAATATATTTTAAATAGTTTTTTATGTTTTATTATTATTATTATTATTATTAATCATTATTATTATTATTATTATTATTATTATTATTATTATTATTATTATTATTATTATTATTATTATTATTATTATTATTATTTTGACTATTATTATTATTATTATTATTATTATTTTTAATGACATATTTATTTCTTAATAATTTGGATATAAATTTTACTTTATAATAATAAAATTTCATTTATTTTAATTAAATTTAATTAATTAAATTTTTAAAAAAATTTTTTTTAAATTAAAAAAAAAAAACAAGTATAGAAAAGAAAATACCCATAAAAAAATTATAGAGTTGAAAACTTTTAAAGATGAATATTGAAAAGTTACAAAATGAAGTTGATGACTTCTGTTCATTTGCTGATGAATATTGTAAGAATATTTGAAATATTATTAATGTTATTATATAAATATATAATATAAATATTTCTAAATATATAAATTTGAAAAAAAACACATTATAGCAAGCAAAATGAATGATATCCTTAATGGAAAGCTATCTGAAAAGGATATTGATAATTATTTAAACAATATTGAAAATAATAATACGACTAATTTAGAAAAAAATAATAATGGTAATAATATATATATTAATTATTCTTATTCTAGATAGTTAACTCATCTTTTTTTTTTTTTAAAAAAAAACAATAATATAAATTAATAGTTAATAAAAATGAAAATAAAGTATTAAGTACTAATTCCCAGAAAGAAGCAAGAAATATAAAACTTAATACAGTACAAAAGTCAGTAGATAATAAAGAAAACAAAGAAAAAAATTTTTTGAAAATAAGTGAAAAAGAAAATAACAAAGAACCAAATAAACTAAATAATATAAAAGAAAAAGGTATCGATTATTCAAAATGGGAACACTTTGGTGAAAATGAGTCTGATAATGAGCAAGAAAAGGAAGATATACAAAAAACTACTAATCAAAAAAAAACTGAAAAAAAAATAAAATGGAAAGAAAGAGTATTAAATAAAATTGAATCTCATAAAGAAAAAGGAAATACCTATTATAAAAAATATAAATTTGAAGAAGCTATAGAAGAATATACCATTGCTATTAATACAGCTAAATCCCCAGATCAAGAATTAGTTTTTGGTACCTCGGAATTAAACTTCATGCCATACAAATCTTCATTTTATGCTGTTCCTGTTGATTTTGCATTATACAATAATAGAGCGTTATGTTATTTAAGACTTAAAAAATATAATGAAGTCATTAATGATTGTACAGAAGCATTAAATATTCAATCAAATAGTATTAAAGCTCTTTGGAGAAGAGCTTCTGCCTATCAAGAACTAAAAAACCATGAGTTAGCATTAAAAGATTTATATAAGCTTAAAAAATTAATTGAAAACGAAGAAAAAGATGTGTAAGTCTTATATTTTATATATAAAAAGAAATTATATGTACATATATATTTTTAAATTTTAATAGTAATTAGTATATCAAATAATATCAATTTATCTATCATATATACTCCTATATATATTTTATTATCTATTTATTAATCTATATTCATATAAATATTTTATGAAATATTTGCATTACAATAAATGTATCTTTATTTATGATAATAGAAATATAGAAAACAATTTAATATCATTAAAAAATATTAATGAAAGGATTGAACTTTATGAAAATGAATTTAAGCAGTATAAAGATGATAAAAAAATATTAAAAGAAATTAATGATTCTAATAATAAAATAGATAATATTTCATTAGATTTTTGGATTAATAGAACTTTAAAAACTATTATTTCATCAAAATTAATTAAATCAAATAAAAGCATAGAAAATAATAATACTGTTATGATTGAAAGCAAAAATTGTAAAATGGCTGTATTAACATTAATAAATTCATTTAGAATATATCCTGAAATGATTGACATATTTAGAGCTACTAATTCATTTCAAAAATTTACTAATGATACAGCTTTAAGTATTGAAACATTTAATAATGTGGTATCTATTTTAGTAGAAGCATGTTTAGACTCAGAAAAAAATACCAATGAAATGTCAAAATATATTCATATAATTATTGGTATTATTGTAAATGAATTCAAAATAAACAATATAAATATTATTGATAATAAAAACATTCAAAATAAAAAAATACCTTCCTCCTTAAAATATTCCCATTTCTGTAGCTTTATTCATTTATTTTCTGTTTGTTTTAAAAATAAAATATTTTTTGAAAAAGCTGTCTATAATATTTTAAATCCAGATGTATTACCTTATTTAAGTACATTTCTTCAATTTTATATTAAAAGATCCTGTGAAAATATAAAAAATAATAAAGAAAAATTTACAGAACAAAACATTAATAATAAAGGTAATTTAATTAAAAATATATTTTATTTAATTTAAAAAAAAACTAAATTAACAAAATTTTAACTTTATAATAGATTCAAATGAAATCAAAAATAAAAATATAAAATTGCATAAATTATATCAAAACTGTACAAAATATATAATTGATTGGATATACTATATTCTTCATAATGAAAATAAAGTTGATGGAAATTATCTATTAGAGAAGATTGGTATTAAATTAAGTCTTATTCAAGAATTATTTTCAGAAAGCATATTGCATCACTGGATTGAAAAATTACCTGAAACAAAAGGAAAAGGAAAAGAAAAAGGAAAAAGCAAAATATTTTATAATAATATAATCATTGAAAATTTACTTGAAATATTTAATTATCAAATTAATCAAACTAAAAGAGTAACGGAATTAAAAAAACATTCATTATATAATGTGAAAGAAAAACAAAGTATATACTCATACAATACATCACAATATTTACAATTTTTGGAAAATATTAAGTTAACAATTTTATTAATATTTAAAGAAGCTCATGAGAATATAGAAAAAAATGATAGTTACAATACATTATATAATAAAAACACTTTACTTCCTTGTCTTCATAATTATCTATTGTTATTAAATAATCATGGAAAATCAATATCAGAAATAAACCTTAATGAATATAATATTCTTGATTATTTAATTGACGACTTAAGTAAAAGTAAAAATGAAAAAGAATTTAATTTAAATTTGCAATGGTATGATACAATAAATCTTATATTGATTAAATTATATCGTATAATACCATCATATGTTGAAATTCAATTGAAAAATAATTGGAATAATAAACTCTCTATATTCTTTAAATCTTTATTTTCTAATATAATGAAAACATCTCAAGTGAATACTATGAATAATGAAAAAATGGATTCATCCAAAGACAATAATATTAAGTATTCCAATTTGTTATACTTTTTAAATAATATACATTATATTGATACTTTTCTACAACTTTTATTTATTTGTTTAAAGAATAATAAAAGTGAATATAGTTTTGAAGATAATGAAAATTATAGTAATATTATAAATGACTGGGATTCAAAGTATAACGGATATACAATATTTAAATTTATATTTTTAAATATTAAATCGCTTTGGATTTATAATAATCAAAAAGATTTCAAAAATGATTTATCAATTAAAATACATGAAATAGAAAATGATAAAGAAGAAGAAAATTTAAATAAATTAAAAGAAACACTTTTATTAAATTCCATAGAAAAAAATAAAGAATCATTTTCTAAAGTCATTGGAAATACAGCTTTATGCATTAGTGAATGTGCAGATAATAGTAATTAAAATATGACACTAATATTTTATTTTATTTTATTTTTTTTTTTTTTTTTATTTTATTTTATTTTATTTTATTTTATTTTATTTTATTTTATTTTATTTTATTTTATTTTATTTTATTTTATTTTATTTTATTTTATTTTATTTTATTTTATTTTATTTTATTTTATTTTATTTTATTTTATTTTTTATTGATTTATTTATTAATTGATTAATTTATTTACTTGGTTATTTATTTATTTGTTAATTAATTAATTTATCATTAGTTAATGAATGCAAAAAATTAGAAAAGTACCAAATAATTGATGATATATTATATTTCCTCAGAGAATTAACAAACATTCAAACTCAAACAAATTTAGCTATTGCATGTTCAAGACTTATAAAATCAGGTATGCTTTTAAAATATATACTTAAAAATTATAATAATTCGTTTCTAAATTATAATTATTATTTTTAAATTAGAAAAAATACAAAGTGAATTTAGAAAAAAAGGAGGCTTTCAGTTATTACACAATCTTGGACCAAAAATCTTAAATAAGCATTAAAAATTATTCTTTTAAGAGCAAGTTTCATTAGGAATTTTTATTAAATTATTGATTTCATAAAAATAATAACATATTAATTAATATAAAATAAAGAATTTTGTAATAAATACCTAATTTTATGTCTTTTTTTTTCTGAATATATTGTTTCAACAACAATAATAATATAATAATAATTAAATTATAATCAAAGATCAAATTAAAAAAAAAATAATAATAAATAATAATAATTTTATATAATAATAATATGGCAAAATATATTTTATTAATATAATAAAACCTATTGTTTTTAATTATTAAAGATATAACATTAAAAAATCTTTTATTTTTCAATAATTTTTTTTTTATGTTTTATTTTTCTTTAATTATTAGAGATTTAATATTAAAAAATATTATATTTTTCATTACTTTTTTTTGTTTTATGTTTTATTTTTATTTAATATGAATATTTAAGCATAATTTTATTTTATTATTATAACCACGAACTTGTTATTATTTTAAATTTTTTTTTTTTATTTAAACTAATTAATTAATTTTAAATTATATATATATATATAGTTTAATATATAATTTATTATATATTATCTATTATAATGTATTATTGAAATTATATTTGATTTATTAATTTTATTAATTATTATTAATTATTATTAATTATATTTACATTTAAATATTATATATTAATATTATGAATTATACATACTAAACTCATTTTTAATTAATATATACAATAAAAATAAAGAATTTTTAATTAATAAATATTTTTAAAATTCTTTAGTATTTTTTTATTTTTTAAAGAAGTTGAATAAAGATTTAAAAAATAAAAAAGTATAATTAATTAAAAAGTAAAAAGAATATAAAAAAAATAGCAATTAATTATTAATTAAATAGTAATTAATAAAAAATCCTTTTTTATCAAAAAAGTAAAATTTAATATTTATTTTTTAATATTTAATATCTAATACATATTATCAATTATTTTTAATAATAAAAATATAAAAGTTAAACAATCCATCAAATATAAAGAAATTTTACTTATATACAGAAATCCAAGTAATGTTATTTGTTAAAAATATTTAGATTATAATAATCAATGTTAATCAATCAATATACCCAAATTGTATTTTTTCTATACTTGTTTAAATTAATCTCATTTTTATCGCAACAAAAGTTATAATTACCATTGCTAAAATGTTCAAATCTTATATATTAAAATTATATTTATATTCAATAAATAAAATCAATATTTAAGAAATAAAAAATTAAAACAAAAAAAAAAAATGTTAATGTGATATATATTATTTATTGATTTTAAACATTCAGATTTATTTATATATCATTAATATTATTTCATATTAAAGATATTAAATTTTTAAAAATAAAATGTTCAAATTTAAGATTTTAAATTCTGGAATAAGTAAAATAAAAAAATTCAATAAAAATATAGGAATAAAGGAAAATAAAATAAGAGCAATGAAAGAGAAAGGATAACAAGAAGAAACACAAAAATAATAATATTAATTAAGCTATTATTACAATTATCATACAGTTTAATCTATACAATTGTATAAATAGAATTGTAGAAATAAAGAAATTTATTCATTTAATAATTTTTTCATTTATTTTATTTATAATTTATTGTTTAAATATATATTAAAAAAAATAAAATTATTAATATTTTTTTACCATAATATAATATATTAATTTCATTACATTTAATACATAAATATAAAAAGATAAAATAATTAAATATGGCATCCTCTTCCGCCCCAAATAATCCACCATTAGATGACAGAAGATCAAAGGCTCTTGCTGAATACAGAAAAAAATTATTAGAGCACAGAGAATTAGAAGAAAAATTAAAAGAAGGTTATTAATTAAAAAATATTATATTTTATATAGTTAAGATCATATGAATTAGCAGTTTAAAATTTATATTTTAAGTGAATTTAATATTTGTAGATCAATTATAAATTAACAAAATTGTTATTGAAGAAAAAATAATTATAGTATTAATGTTCAAAATGAGTATGAATTTATTATTAATAATATTAAAAATTAACATCTTTAAACAATTTCTTTAAAAAAATTTAGTTCGTCTTGGACTTCGTAAATTAGAAAAAGATTATGACAAATCAGAAGAAGATATTAAGGCTTTACAAAGTGTAGGTCAAATTATTGGGGAAGTTTTGAAACAATTATCTGAAGACAAATGTAATAAATTATTAAATATTTTTATATTAACAATGTAGTATAATATCTAACTTTATAATAATATTATAAAATATTTTTAAATATGGAAAATTCTGAATCATTTAATAAAATATATAAATGAAAAATAGTTATTGTTAAGGCTTCAAGTGGCCCTCGTTATGTTGTTGGATGTAGAAACAAAGTTCCAAAAGAAAAATTAAAGCAAGGTACTCGTGTATCATTAGATATGACTACATTAACTATTATGAGAGTATTACCAAGAGAAGTTGATCCATTAGTTTATAATATGTCTATTGAAGATCCAGGTGATATTTCATTTTCTGGTATTGGTGGTTTAAGTGAACAAATTCGTGAACTTAGAGAAGTAAATATAATTAAATATTTTATATATATTACTTATTATTTAATATAATTATAAATTTTATAATTTTTATATTGTTTTATTTTTAAATTTATTATTTTTTTTTTTCTTAATATAATGTATTAATAAAATATAAAACATAAACTATAATATTATACATTTATATATATATATATAATTAAATTATTAATAAAATATTTTATTATATCAATATTTTTATAAATATAAAAGGTTATTGAATTACCATTATTAAATCCAGAATTGTTCTTACGTGTTGGTATAAAGCCACCCAAGGGTGTTCTTCTTTATGGTCCACCAGGTACTGGTAAAACATTATTAGCTAGAGCTGTTGCAAGTACTTTAGATTGTAACTTCCTTAAGGTCGTATCAAGTGCTATTGTTGATAAATATATTGGTGAAAGTGCTAGACTTGTAAGAGAAATGTTTGGATATGCTAAAGAACATGAACCATGTATCATATTTATGGATGAAATTGATGCCATTGGAGGTAGACGTTTCTCAGAAGGTACATCTGCTGATCGTGAAATTCAAAGAACCTTGATGGAGGTATTAAATTGAATTATAATAATATTTGACTTTATTATATATAATATAAGAATTATTTTATAATTTATATTATTTGTATAATTTTAATTATTATATATTTATATATTTATGTTATTTTGTATTATTATTTATTACTATCATTATAATCATGATTATGACTATTTTAATAAACAATAAAGCTTTTAAACCAAATGGATGGTTTCGATTACCTTGGACAAACAAAATTAATTATGGCTACAAACAGACCAGATACCCTTGATCCTGCTTTACTTAGACCAGGTAGACTTGACAGAAAGATTGAAATTCCACTTCCAAATGAACAAGGTTGTATGGAAATTTTAAAGATTCACTCTGCTAAGATTACAAAACACGGTGATATAGGTAA
>MCFG01000015.1:22500-35000 GCA_002104895.1 Anaeromyces robustus | reverse complement strand
TAAATAACTATTTTTTTAATTTAATATATTATTTTACTATGTCCCATTTTTATAATTTTATAATTATAATAATTAATAATTAATATATATATTAATATATATAATAATTTAAATACAATAAAAAATTAAATAAATAAGTAATGATGGGAAAATTTCATCATTTTTAACATCGGACTCATTTATACCTAAAAATATAAAGTGTTCAATATGTAATAAAATAATAGATGAGGTAAATATTATTATATCATTTATAATTAATCATTTGTTGTAAATAATATATAATAAAGTCAAATTAAAATATTATTATTATTATTATTATTATTATTATTAATGTTAAATTTTAATATTAATAGGTTAAAAAACTATACTGTGAATATTGTAATCAGTATTACCATTATGGATGTATAAAATCAAAAGATACAAATAAACATTATGAAAATTATGAAAAAGAAATTATTCATATAAATAATCCTGTAGATATTTTTAAACAAGCTTATAATTTAAATTTAAGTAGTAATTATTTAATTCATAATGCTGATTTTAAATGGTGTCTACAGAGAAAATGGATATGTCCAAATCATTCAGAAAATAATCCTATACCAAAACCTAAATTAAAACATTACCAAGAATTTAATATAAGTAATGATATTTCATCTTCTAAACTTCAACGAGAAGATAGTATTTCTTCTGTAAATTCCAAAAAAACATCACATAGAAAAAGAAAAGAAGAAACAAAAACAAATCAAAATTCTACTACTTCAGCCAATACTACTACTACTACTACTACTACTAGTAATAATAATAATAATCATAATCATAATCATCATAATAATAATAATAATTCAACAACAAAATCAACAAATCATACCAAAAAACGTAATCGTATTTTTAGTGGAACAAGTACAAGTAGTAGTACAAACAAACCTGAATTTAATATTAAAAGAAAAGAAAGTGTTATATTAAATATAATATCTGATAATAATAATAATAATAATAATGAAAAAACTTCATCAACATTAGAAGATAATATAATATTACTTAATAAGAAAAAAAATATAAAATCTGATTCTAATGTTGAACCAAATATATATATTCATTTAAAAAATGAAGAATTTTTATCAAATAATATTATTAATAAACGTAAATATTTTAAATTCTTTATTATATATATATATATTGATTTTTTAATTTATTATAAAAATTATTATAATTTTTTTTAATAAATATATGAATATATATATATTTATATTAATTTATTTAAATGACATAATTTATTATTATTATTATTAACATTAAAATAATAAAATATATATATATATTAGTTATACCCAAAGAAGCTATTAAAGTTTTAAAACCTGAAGTTAAATATAAAGCGACAGAAGAACAAATAAAAATTAATTTTATAAATAAGATATATAAAACATCAAACGAAATTGAAGAAGTAAATTTTATATATTATAAAGAAAAATATAATATAAATATTAAATATAAAAATATAATTTTAATACAATCTATTAATATTTTAATTTTATTATTATATATATAATATTTCAAAAATAATTTTTATAATAATATAATATATATATATGTATGTATTTATATTACATAAATAATAGTGGTTAAATTCTTTAATATTATTACATCAAGATATAATGCATCAACTCTATAACAAAAATATTACTAATACACTTCCGCCTTCATCACCAGAAATATCATCTACATATTTAATTGATACCCTTTGTTCCGCAATTGTAAGCTAAATTAATAATAATAATAATAATAATAATAATAATAATAATAATAATAATAATAATAATAATAATAATAATAATATTTTCAACTATATATACTTATAACATTATTTAAATTATAAACATTTATATATATGTTGTTTCATATGAAATATAAAATAAAATAAAATAATAGGATTATTCAAAAAAAGAAGATGAATATACACGATCATTATTTGAAAATAATATATTAGATAAAAAAGAACAAGAGACAGAAGATGAAAAAGAAAAGGACAGAGATAGAGATAAAAATAATAATATTCTGTCAAATGATAATAATAATAATAATAATAACAATAGTAATAATAATGATAATGATAATGATAAAAATAATGATAATGATAATGATAATGATAATGATAATAATAATAATAATAAAGAGAAAATAAAATCAAATCTTACTGAATTAAATTTATCTTCAGAACTAAAAAATAATCAATTGAATAATACAAAAAATTTAAATGAAAATAAATCAAATGATACATCAGATGGTAAATAAAATTTAAAAATAAAATATATTATTAATAATAATATTAATAATAATAAATAATAATAATATTAATAATTAACATAATTAACATAATTTATTTTAATTTGTCTTATATTTTTATATATTCATAGATAATATACCAGATATAATTACTAAAGATTCATTAATATATAAACAATATCTTTACTGGAAATATATATGTAGAAATGTTATGAGTAATGAATAATAATAAAAAAAAAATTGTATTTAATATTAATTGTATTAATAATAATAACATTAATATATATTTATATCCTACATATGTATTATATATAATCATTTTAATATATATATATAAAATATTAAACTTGTTTTTTTTTTTTTTTTTTTCATTTTTACTTTTATATGTTTTATATTTTAAATTAAACAAAATATATATATATTCTTTTTTTCTTATATATAAACAGTAATAGTAATTACTTTTTTTTTTAGATAAATATCATTTTACATATAAAAATAAGAAAAAAGAAAAAAATATATAATAGCTATTATTTATTTATCAATATTTAATATTTATATATTTCTTGAATAAATTAATTAAATAATTAATGACATTTTTAACATTTTTATTATACATAATACTTTATTTATTTTCTTTTTTTTTTTTTAATTTTATTATTTTTTATTATTATTACTTTCTTTTTTTTAATATTTTCTATAATATTTATTAATTCAACATAATTTAAATTTTAAATTTAATACCCAATTACAAATGAAAAAAAAAAAAAAATATCAATTAATAAAATATATCAAATAAATGTATAATAAATAAATAAATACAAAAACATTTATTGTATATATAGAGACATATAAAAATTTATATGAATTAAAAAAAAAAAATCATTTGTTAAATAGATTTGTATTATCTTTATTATTATTGTTATTCATATTTTTTATGATTATTATTTTTTTTTTTTTTTTATTTAAATAAATATATATATATGGTTTATTATTATTCTTTGTAATATATGCAATTTAAGACATTTTATTATAATTATTTTATTTGAAAGAAAAAGTAAAAAGAAAAAAAAAAAAATTAACTATAAATTATATATATATATATGAATTGTAAATAAATAATAAAAACATTTGACTTATTTTATTTTTTTTTATGTAAAATAAATATATTATTAATTTAATATTGTATAAATTTTAAAATATATATATATATATATAATAATAAATTTCTTGATTAAAGTTCCCCACAATCAGATATTTTTACTTTCCTTGATGGTTTTCCTGAAGCAGTACCAACTTTTTCCATTTTTCTAACAACATCTAAACCAGATATAACATGACCAAAAACAACATGTTTACCATCAAGCCTAATTTAATTTATTTATAAAATAATAACGAATAAAAAAAAAAACGAAAATATTAATAATTCCATTATCAAAAAAAAAAAAAAAAAAAAAAAAAAAAAAAAAAAAAAAAAAAAAGATAAATTTATGTATTTGTATATATATATATATTATGATTCAACTTTACCATGAAGTTTTTTCAGTTGTTATAAAAAATTGACTACCATTAGTATTTGGACCACTATTAGCCATAGACAATATCTAAAATATTTTTAAATTTCAATATATTTATATATTTTAATTTTAATTTTAATTTTAATTTTAATTTTAATTTTTACATATTTTACTAAATTTTCTTTCATTTTATATTATATTATACTATATTATATATTTAACATTATTTTTAATATAAATATATATAAACTTACACCTGGACCAGTATGTTTTAATATAAAGTTTTCATCTTCAAATTTTGAACCATAAATACTTTTACCACCTGTACCATTTTCTAATAAAAAATTTTTTAATATTATATATATATATAGAATATTGAATGTTAATATATAATATATACAAAATTTTATAATAACAATAATAGTAATAATAATAATAATAATAATAATAATAATAGATATACCTCTAGTAAAGTCACCCCCTTGACACATGAATTGAGGAATAATTCTATGGAATATACTTTTTCTAAAACCAAATCCTTTTTCATGAGTACATCTAATATAGAAAAAAAATTATCAAATAATAATTAATAATGAATTAATTATATATATTAAATATAAACCTAAATAAATTATAATAATTATAATAATAATAATAATAAAGTAAAAGAATAATATAATTACAATGCTCTAAAGTTTTCTGCAGTTTCTGTTTTATATTATAAATAATAAAAAAAAATAATTAATAATAATCCTTTTTAATTTAAAATCATTTAATTTAATCATAAATAATAATAATAATAATAATAATAATAATAATAATAATAATAATATATATATATATATATATATATATTATATATTTTTCTTTACTTGGTACAATATCAGCACGAAGTTCAATAACAATTCTTCCAGCAGCAACACCACCAATAGTAATATCAAGATATACTCTTGGATTAGTTAATTTTAATTTTGGTTGTTGACTTGGAGCTAATTTAGCCTCTACAGGTTTAGTATCTTCAGTTGATGTTGTTTCTATTGGCATATCATCTGGATTTGGTACTTTTTGACCAGCATGTTTTTGAAGCCTAATTTATAAAAAAAAATTAAAAAAAAAAATAAAAATAAAAATAAAAAATAGAAAATTAATATATATATATATATATATATATAATTGATTTTTTAATTTTATATTATTATAATACAAAAGAATAAAAAATTTTATCAGTAATTTATGACATACCATTCATCATCTTCCCAAACTATTTATTTATAAATAGCAAATAAATATATAAATAATATATATAATAAAAATAGTTAAAAAAAAATTATATATATTGAAAATTTATATTTTATTATAAATCATTATAAATATTAAATATAAATGAATATTATATATTATATGAAGCAAAGGCAATAATATAAATATAAATATATATATATTTACTTGGTTTATTCATATTTTCTCTTAATTTAGATGGTTTAGATAAATTAACTTTTATAACTCTTCCAAATAATTCAGATAAATGCATATTATCAATAGCAGCAAGGGTATCTTCTTCTTCTTCGAATTCTATAAAAGCAAAACCTCTATGTTGTGCATCTATTATTATTTAATAATTTAATATATTTAATATGTTATAAATAAAATAAAAAAACATTTTTAATTTTTAACATTTTTTTTTTAATATTCTATTATTATTACTATTATTATGATTATTATTATGATTATTTAGAAATATATGTAAATATATTTACGTGAAGAAGGATCTGAAGGAAGTTGAATATCTACAATTTCACCAAAGGGTAAAAAAGCAGCATGTAATACTTCTTTGGTAACTTGTTCATCAAGATTACCTTTTTTTTTATTTTATTTTCAATATATTAATAATTTAAAATATATATATAATAAAATTAATTATGTTAATTATTCATTTTAAAAAAAAAAATAAAATAAAATAATTAGTAATAACAATTTGTAATAGTAATTTGTTTAATAATAAAATTTAAATAAAAAAAAAAAAAATTAATATTTAATTATTTCTTTTTTGTTTTTAATTATCTTTCATAATGTAAATAATTAATATATTTACCAACATAAATTGTTGTTTTAGCTTCAGACATTTTGTTAAAGTTAGATTCTGTAATGAAAAAAAAAAAAAAAAAATATATATATATATATATATATATATATATAATATTAAAAATATTAATTACATGAAATTTCAATTTTCAGATATAAAAAATAAATTTTATTAAAAATTATAAAGTTTATAAAATAATAATATTAATAATATATATAAATGTCATAATTCATATTTAAATGTCATATATAGATTGAAAATGTATTTAAAAAAAAAAAAAAATTATTCAATAATTCCATTTATTATATATTTCCTTTAAAAATTGAAATTCTTAAATTCTTTTAACAAATTGATAACACTTTAAAAATAATTTATATATATTTATAAAAAGTTATATATATATATAATCATAAACGAAATTGAATCAATTTAATTAATAAATGGTTTCCATATTGATTTAAATTGTTTTTAAATTTCTAATTCTTATAAACCAAATTTTAAATTTAATTTTTTATTTTTTTTTAATGATTAATAAGACTGTTGCATATATTCAAATTCAAATTCTTTTCATAAAGTATAATTGAATTGCATTATCATAGCTGATAAATTATTTTAATATAAAGTATTAATATAAAAAATTATTGAATATTGAATTATATATAAAATTCTTAAATAGAAATAAAAGTGAAATCCTTTTGATGTATTATATATATATTATATAAATTAAAATTTCTTGAATTTTTTTCTTTTTATTTTATATAATAAAAAATAATTGAAATTCTGTATCCTTTCATTTCACCGTTTTTTTATCAACTTTTCCTAAAATAACAATTATATTTATATAGATTACTTCCAATTAAAATATTTGATAATTTAAAATATTTGAAATTATAGAAATCCACATTTAGAAAAAGAAATCTTTTATGAAGAATAAAAAAAAAAAATCCATTTATCATCAATATTCTTTTTTTCCTTGCTTAACGCGAAATAATGAAATTTTTATTTTATTTAATATTTTTAAAATATAAATATATACCTTTATTATAATTTTACTTTTATTTTTCTACTGAATTGAAAAAAAAAAAAGATTGATTTTTTTTTTTCTAATTTAAAATGTCAAAAATATATGGAAAAAAAAAAATATATATATATATATAATAAAATAAAAACTTTTTTAATATATTAAAAAATATATTAAAATTTTTATTTATTATTTTTTTTTTAAAGATTAAGAATTGTGGTACAAGAAAATTTTCTTTTTTTTTAAAAAATTTTTTTTTTTTTTTTCATTAAATCAAAAATTCTAAACAAACTTATTATAAAAAGAAAGAAATGCTTTTATCTCTAATGTTTCTTTAATATAAAAAAAGTAATTTAAAAAAATATACCTTAATTTTTAAATATATATAATTTAAATATTTAAAAATAATTATTTTAATATTAAAAAAAGAATTAATATCATATAAAAATAATTAAAACTGAAAACTGAAAAAAAATGTTACACTTTAAAAATATATCATAATTGAAAAAAAAAAAAAAAAAAAAAAAAAATATATATATATATATATAAAATGAAAATAAAAAAAATGTTTATATTATTTTATAAATAATATAAATATATATATGGTATATAAATATGTATTTAATCTCTTCTATGAGATATATTCATCATTAATAACAACATTAAAAAATATTTAAAAAAAAAAAAAAAAGAAATATTAAACAACTAAAAAAATATATATCAATTAAAAAGGAAAAAAATTATAACCAAATAATTGGTTTCATTTATAATATGTATAATAATACAACTTATTTAAGTAATAATATTATATATAAAATATTAATATTAATAATATTAATAAAACAATAAATAAATGACAGTAATATGTATTGATGACAAATTTCTATTTTAATCAAGAAAATATATCCATGCCCATTAATTATTATAGATTAATAAAAATATTGATTTTATTTGATTTGAATTTAATATATTCCTTTAGTAATTTATTATTATTATTATTATTATAATTAATGTTGAAAGAAATATAAAATAAATATAAAATATAAAAAATAATATTATAATTTATTATTATTATTATTATTATTATATATGTAATGTGTTTGTATGTATTAGATTTATCATTTTTATATCAATTTTTATAAATTTTAAAATAAATAATAAATTTTAAAATAAATAATATATATATTTTTTATCAAATTGGGAGAAAAAAAAACAATATTTTCTTTGAATAATTATATGAATTATTATTATTATCATTATTATTATTACTAATATTATTATTATTATTATTATTATTACTAATATTATTATTATTATTATTATTATTATTATTACTAATATTATTATTATTATTATTATTATTATTACTAATATTATTATTATTATTATTATTATTACAAATATTATTATTATTATTATGTTTAAATATACAATTTTTTTTAAACATGTGTTTTTTTAAAGATAAAAAAAAAAAAAGGAAATTAAATTAAATAATTATTATATGGATTATTAAAAAAATTTTTTTTCTTTTATTAATAATAATTATTTATTAATTATTAATCCATATAATTATTTCTTTTTAAAAAAAAAAAAAAATTCCATGGGTTTTTAAGTACTTAGTATTATACCATTTATATTTCTTTTTTCTTTTTTTTTTTTTTTTTTAATATTAAATAAAATTTTAAAAACTATCTTTAATAATTTTTTAACTTTTATATATAATATATATATTGCATAATTAATGGATAATTGTATAATTGTATAAATATATACATATATATTCATTATTTTTTATTCTTCAATAATTATTATAAATATATTCAAAAAAAAAAAAAAAATATCAGAGAAAAACATTTATATGTATTTTTTTCTCTAATATCTATAATATAATTATAAATAAATTATAATATAGATATTATATTTATTATTAACACCATAGAAAATTTAATCCTTTTTTTTTTTTTTTTTTTTTTTATTTTTCAACTAGTAACAATATATTATTTTGAAATTATTGGTAAATACTTTTTTATGTTTAAGAAAAATTATAATTATTATAATTATAATTATTCTATATAAAGTAATTTATAAATAAAATAAAATAAAATAAAATAAAATAAACATAATGATTAATAAGAATTAATCAACTAATTAACTTTATTATAATTTTTTTTAATTTAATTTTATATTATTTTATTACATTATAATAATAATTTTTTTTAATGTAAAAAAAATTATTATTATAATGTAATAATACCATATAGAAAAAATAAAAAAGCACAAAAAAAATAATAAGAAAAAAAAAAAAAGAAAGAGAAAAAGAAAAGATAAAATTAATATATATACATAAGGTAGATACAATAAAATAAAATAAAAAAAAATAAAAATAACAAAAATATTAAAAACATTAATAAATTATATAAATGAAAAGATATTAAATAAAAACAAAAAAAAAAAAAATTATATAATAAAAATTTTACTACAAAGAATAAAAATGAAAAGATAAAATATTTGAAATTTGAGGGAATAAAAATGATAATATATTATATTACAATATTACAAAAATATTTGAAATTTGAGGAAATAAAAATATAGCATATTTAAACATTTATATATGTTAAAAAAAATAATTATAAATTCTATTAATTACAAAAAGAAAGAAAGAAAAAAAAAAAAAAAAAAAAAAAAAAGATGGAAAATAATATTATAAAACAACATCATACTAAATTTTTATTATAATTATTCAATTATCAAATAATAAAAAAAGATAAATACAAGATGATAATGTATATATACAACAACAATGAAATTGAATTATATTAAATAAACCATTAATAGAAATTAATGAATATACAATATTTTTAATTATAATATATGATTAAAACAAAAAAATTAAATAATACACAAAATTAGAAGAAAAAAAAAAAGTACTAAACATTTATATAAAAAAATTTATCACAGAAAAAGAAAAAAAAAATAAAATATAATAAAATAATATATCATATATAATTAATATAATATTATATATTGTTAAAGACATATATACTACTTTTTTTTTTCTTTTTTTACTTTTTTTTTTTTGTTGTATTATATTATTAATGAAGGATTGATAATATATTAGCAATATTAAAACATAAAAAAAGAAAGAATATAAAGATATATCTTTAATTTATATATATATTTAAATTCAAATATTATTTGTCTTTTTTATTAAAATATATATATATCTATATAAATTATTATAATATATACATACTTGTTTTTTTACATATATCTAAAAATCCTATATTAACTAATATTAACTATTTTTATATTTTATACTATTTTTTTTTAATATATAACTTATATATATTAATTATTATTATTATTATTATTATTATTAATTATTATTATTATTATATATTATATATATATATATATATTTCATAATACCTTCATAATACAACAAAAATAATATTAACATACATTCAATACTTACTTTATAAATTTTAAATTGAATTACTATCAACGTTAACTTATATATGACAACTCATAAAATAAAATATATGGAAAACAGGAAAAGAATAATTTATAAAAATAAAAGAGTTTTTGTTTTTTTTTAATCATATCTATTACTATATACTTAAAATAAAAGATAATATATATATAAGAAGATATAATAGAATATTCATATAACACAAATATTTATTTCTATACTAAAAGAATCATATTCATAAGAATTTTCATTTCAAAATTTACCATAAAATTAATGTTCATTCGAAAATATAAATTTAAAATAAAATTTCAAAAAATAAAATAAAATAAAATAAAAAGGAAATAAATAATAATATTAATAACAACAATAATATAAAAAAAATATATAAAATATATATAATAAAATAATATAAAAATATTATAAAAAATATAAAAATTTAAAAAATATATAAAATATATAAAATATATAATATATAATAAAAATTTAAAAAATATATATATAATAAATATATATATATATATAATAAAAAAATTTAATATAATAAAAATAAAATAAAAAAATAAAAAAATAAAAATAAAAATATAATAATGGGAAAGAAAAAAACTCAAGCAACCACTACACCTATTCATAAAATTATTATGGTAGGAGCAGGAGGGGTAGGTAAAAGTGCACTTACATTACAATATATGTATGGAGATTTTATTGAAGAATATGAACCAACAAAAGCAGATTCTTATCGTAAAAAATTAGTCATTGATGGAGAAGAATGTTTTATTGATATATTAGATACCGCAGGACAAGAAGAATATGCAGCTATACGAGATAATTATTATCGTTCAGGGGAAGGATTTATGTGTGTATTTTCTATTACAGAAGCAGAAAGTTTTGCTCAATCACAAGAATTTCGAGATCAAATTTGTCGTATATTAGATAATGAAGATATTCCATTACTTTTAGTAGGTAATAAATGTGATTTAGCCCATCTTCGTAAAGTTTCAACACGAGAAGCAGAAGCATTAGCAGCAGAATGGAATTGTCAATATATTGAAACAAGTGCAAAAACACCAAGTAATGTAGATGAATGTTATGCTATGATTATACGACTTATTCAACAACAAAAACAAACCACTAATAAATCAAAATCTACTAAAAATGAAAAGAAAAAACATTGTGTTATTTTATAATATAATAAACTTTACCACATAATATTTTTTTTTTTTTTTTATAAAAAAATATTAATGAAATAAAATAAAAATAAAAATAAAAATAAAATAAAATAAAATAAAATAAAATAAAATATATTAATATATTAAAATAAAAAAATATTAATATAACATAAAAATAAAAAAAGAGAGGGGAATTAAAAAAAAAAAATATTTATAATATATATATCATATCAAAGTTTTTTTTAAGTTAAAAAATATAAAATAATATTAATATAATATAGATAGAATAAATTATAATTTTTTTTTTTTCATTCATTTTATATATTTATAAAAAAGAAAAAAAAAAAAAAAAGAAAGAAATTTTAAAAATTACTTCTATAAATAAATATGTATATATATATTCAAAAACTTATTATTCATATTAATAAAAAGAAAAAAGAAAAAAGAAAAAGAAGAAAAAAACTATCAAAAAAAAAAAATTATATATATATATACTTATTATTCATTAATTCATATAAATAAATAACATATATAAAAAATAAAATAAAATAAAAAAAAAAGTAAAAAAAAAAAAAAAGAAAGAATTACATATATATATATATATATTAATATTATGTTATATATATATATATTATTATTATTATTATTTATTATTAAGTATTATTAAATATTACCTTTTTTTTATTATAATTATTATTATTTTTTAATTTTTATTTTTATTTTTTATGTTTTATTTTTTATTTTTTATTTTTTATTTTTTAATTTATTATTTAATAAATTATTTACTTATTTATTTATTATTATTGCTTGTTTTACTTATTTATTTATTTATATTTATTTATTTATTTACTTATTTTATTATTATTATTATTATTATTAATTTATTAAAGTTAAGATAAGATATAAAAATAATTATTTATTTATTTATTTAATTATAGTCTAAGGATATATTGTCCCGCACGAG
>MCFG01000015.1:15000-20000 GCA_002104895.1 Anaeromyces robustus | reverse complement strand
ATTATAACAGAATAAAATAGAATAGTCATTGTAAGGATTAAAATAATATAATATAATATAATATTTAAAAAAAATTTCGATAAATTATACATTGAAAATTCATAATTATTAAATATAAATATATGAATATATATATATATATAGAGAGAGAGAGAGAGAGAGAAAGTTATTAATTTTATTTTTAGATATATAGAAATACAAAAATATAGAAATATAAAAATATAGATATATAAAAATATAGATATATAGAAATAAAAATATTAAAAATATAAAAATATATAATAATATAATATATTATTAACCTTCATTTTTTAGTATAGCTACAAGATATACACCATTACGATAAATATGAGCAGCATAATATTTACCATTTAATAATGGAGTAAATGGTACTATATTACCTTCATCTTCTGTATCTGCTTTTTCATTAAAATCATATAAAATTGAACCACTTATAATAGATTTCCAATGTTTTTCTATTATGATACGTCTATATTAAAAAAAAATAATAGATATTTATATACATATATAAATATATATGAAATTTCATTATTATTTTTTTTTTTTACAATTAATTAATTAATTATTCATAACAATATATAATAATAATGATAAAATAGTTTAATAATAATATTTATATAATATATATATATAAAGCTTTTCATTTTTTTTTTTTTTTTTTTTTCAAATTGAAATTTTAAAATATTGATATTGATATTTATTATTAATATTATTAACATTGAAAAATCTTTTTTTGAAATTTTATTAAAAGAAAAGAAAAAAAAAGAAATTTAATAAAATTCACTTTTTTTTACTGTTTTACTGTTATTATATTAATTGTTCATTATTTCATATTAAAATTAAAAATGAATAATAATATAATATTATTATATATATATATTTAAAACACTTGTTCTTTTATTAAATATATTTTATCATAATTTAAAAAAAAAAATAAAAATATAAAAATAAAAAATGGAAATTGAAATTGAAATTGAAAGTCATCCATCTCATATAAAATTATTAATTTTTTTATTTTATTTTTTTTAAAAAAAAATATATATAATCCTGTTTATAATTTTAATAATATTTCCTGTTTATAATTATTATCATTATTAAAATATGGAAATTCTTCTCTTTTTCATTTTTTCTTTTTTTTCTTTTTTTTTTTTTCAAAATTCCAGTATTTTCTTATTATAATAGCATCCAAAATATTTTCTTCTCAATTATTTATTAAATTTTTATAATTTCAATTTTTGATATTTCTTTTTTTCTTTTTCTCTTACCTTTGTTTATTCAATATAAAAAGAGAATCAAACATTGTCTATTATTGATATATTCCTTTTTTTTATTATTATTATTTTTATTTTTGTTATTGTTATTATTATTATTGTTAAATTGGTATTTTTATTTTTTGGTATTTTTCTTTTTTTTGCTTAATTATATGAAATAAAAATTAAAAAAAAAAAAAAAGGCGAAAATTATTTTTCTTTTTTTTTTCTTCCTTTTTTTAAAATTTATTTTTTTTATTTTTTTTACTTATTATCAATAAAATGAGAAATGATAATAAAAAGTATAAATAAATAATTAAAATATTATGAGTATAATAATAATTTAAAAATATTATATATAGATAAAAATATGAGTATAATAATTTAAATTTCAAAATTATATATATAATTTAAATAATTATTTAATAAATTAATATAATAAAGATATATTCATTTTTACTTTCTTCCACTTTTTACGGTCTTTCTTTATTTTATTTTTTTTTTTTTTTTTTTTTTGTTTTTCTTTTAATTGTAGAAAATATACTTTTTTTCAAAAGTATATTGTATATTATATATTATATATTTTATTATTATATTATTTATTATTTATTATTTATTATTAATATTACTATTAATGATAATAATAAATAATAAAATAATAAATAATAATAATATAAATTTATTAATTATAAAAAAAAAAATATAGTTATAGATGGAAAAATAAAATAAAACAAAAAAAAAAAATTTAGCTATAATTAACCAACGTCTTACAAAAAATTAATTAATCAAACTATAATTCTTTTTATTTAATTTTTAATTATCAAATATTTTGTTTTGTAAGACGTTGGTTTAAATAATATGTTACACGTGATCATTAACATAATTAAAAATCTTATAAATTATTAATCTTAAAAAAAAATAAAATAAAAAAAAATAAAAAAAAAGAATAATCGAAATTTATAAAAAAAAAAGAAAAAAAATTATAATTCTAACAACACACTACACTATACAATTAATAAAGTTTATTAAATTTACCTGTAGCTAGATTATTTATTTTTAATAATTAAAAATAAAGAAAAAAAATTAATTACGATTTGATTTTTGAAAATGAAATATTTCTATAGAATTCAAAATATATAATTAAATAGAGATTATTGAAAATCTTATAAATTACACTTTCCTATCCATCAATATTTAAATAAAATAATTCATCTAATTTTTTTTAGACTAAAAATTCATTTGAAATGAATTTCAAATTTTGATTTTTTTTTTGTTATTAAAATTAGAAACTCCATAATATATATATATATATCTATCAATATATATATATATATATTATGTTTCTTTTAAGATTTATAATTTTAATTATTATATATATAAAAGTTATTATAAAGTAACAAATATAAATACTTTTTTTTTTTAGTTTTGAGTATTCATACATAACATATATTCTCAAAGACTTTTTTTTTAGTTTTAAATAATTAAAAAAGAAAAATTATCCTATCTCAAAATATAAATCTTTTTGAATATTCATACATAGCACATTTTCTCAAAAACTTTTTTTTCTTTAGTTTTGAATAATTAAAGAAAAAAAAAGTTATCTATCTCTAAATATATATCATTTGAATATTCATACATAACATATTTTCTCAAAGACTTTTTTTTAGTTTTAAATAATTAAAAAAGAAAAATTATCTATCTTAAATATAAAATTTTTTAAAAAATTCATACACAGCACATTTTCTCAAAGACTTTTTTTTTCTATTAGTTTTGAATATTCCACATATACACTTTCTCAAAGATCTTTTTTTAGTTTTTTTTTTTTGATTAGTTAAAAAATAAAAAATTTCAATCTCTAAATATAAAATTTTTTTAAAAAATTCATACATAGCACATTTTCTCAAAAACTTTTTTTTTTTTAGTTTTGAGTATTCATACATAACACATTTTTCTCAAAGACTTTTTCTTCATTAGTTTTGAATAATTAAAAAAAAATATCTATCAATAAATATAAATTATTTTGAATATTCCAAACATAAAATACTTTTAGTTTAATATATATATATATATGATTAAGTCTTTATATTAAATTAAAGGAAGAAAATATTTAATTATTTTATGTTTTTTTTTTTATTTTTGTTTTTAATTTATTATAAAATTATATAAATATTTCTTTTATTTATAAGCAAAAATATTTCTTTTATTTATAAGCAATTTATATTTGTTACTTGATAATAACTTTTATTATATATAATAATTAAAATTATTAATCTTAAAGAAACATAAAATATATATATATATAATTATATATATTGATAGATAGATAGGAAAGTGTAATTTGTAATTTATAGGATTTTTCAATAGTTTCTCTTTAATTATATATATATGTATATATGAATTCTAGAAATATTTTGTTTTCAGAAATCAAATCGTAGATAATTTTGTTTTTTCAAGTTTTATATTCTATATTATATATATTATATATAAAAATAGAAGATTATTTTATAAAGAAAAGGAAAAAAAAAGTTATTTATAAAATAAAATTAAATTAGAAAATAAAAGATATAAAATTTTAGATAGATAGGATAAATATGTATAATGAAAAGAAAAAATGAGATGAGATAAAGCGCTTAATAAAAATTTATTATTATTAATTATTAATTATCATTAATTATTACTATTTGAGAAATTATTAGTATAGAAAGATAGAAAGATAAATATAATAAAATGAAAGAATAAAATGAGATAGAGCGCTTAATAAAAATTTATTATTATTAATTATTAATTATTATTAATTATTACTATTTGAGAAATTATTAGTATAGAAAGATAGAAAGATAAATATAATAAAAAGAAAGAATGAGATGAGATAGAGCGCATAATAAAAACTTATTATTATTAATTATTAATTATTATTAATTGAGGAATTATTAGTAAAGAAAAAAAAAAAAACAAAAAAAGAAGTAAAAAATAAAAAAAAAAGACACAAAATATAAAAATAATAATATTTTATAATATATATTTTTATTATTAATGAGTGAAAAAGTAACAAAATAAAGAAAGTAAAATAAAAAAATTAAAAAAAAAAAAAAAAAATAAGTATGTAAAACTTTGAATAATAATAACTATATAAAATAATAACTTAATAATAGTTTTTAATTTTAATTAAAAGTTATTATATTAAACTTTTGTTTTATGTATATATATGTATATATATATATATATATATATATAATAAAAAAAAGAAAGAAAGAAAGATAAATTCCAAATATTTATTATAAATATAAATTGTGTGCCATAAAAAAAAAAAGAAATTATTATAAATATATAATTTTTTTGAAATAAAAAATTTTAACCCTGTAGAACAATGTAAATATCATCTATATTCTATATTCTATATTCTACATTTTATATTTATTTATTAATTGATATTAAAAAAAAAAAAAAAAAAAAAAAAAAAAAAAAAAAAAGTAGTAGATAAGAAAAAATAGTAAAAGTAGTAGAAAGAACTTTAGATAAAAAAAAATTAATTTTCAATCATTAAATCAATATTTAAGTAAATAATAAATAATAATAATAATAAATAATAATAATAATAATAATAACAATAATTATAATAATAATAACAATAATAACAATAATTATAATAATAATAATAATAATAATAATAATAATAATAATAATAATAACAATAATTATAATAATAAATAATAATAACAATAATTATAA
>MCFG01000015.1:0-12500 GCA_002104895.1 Anaeromyces robustus | reverse complement strand
AATTATTATTAAGTTATTATTATTAAGGGATTGATTATTCTATTTAAAAATAAATTGGTACATACACACACAAACACACGGCACATACACATACACACACAAACACACGGCACATACACATACACAATACACACCCATTCAAATAATAATAGTAAGTAATAACAATATTAATAATAATAATAACTAATAATATTACTAACTAATAAATAACAATATTAATAACTAATAACTAATAATAATTAAATTGACATTTTTAGATTTTTTGTTTAATATTTAAAATGTTTATTTATATTTATTATATTTATTATCTTTAAAATGTTTAAAAATATTTATTAGATTTAAAATAATTTCCAAATTAAGTGAATTGACACCTTTTTTTTTTTGTTTTTTTTTTCTCCATCCATTCATAAAATTTCATTAGAATAACCTAATTTCATTTATAACATAAAAAGAAATTTTATTGATGCTTTTTTATTTTTTTTTTCTTATTTAAAATAAAATAAAAAATAAAAAAAAAAAAAAAAAAAAAAATTAACAATTTATTATTAATTATTAATTATTTTAATATTTTATATTTAATTATTATTTTTATATTACTATGTTTCCAATATTATTATTTTTATATTATTATTATGTTTCCAATTAATTTCCTATTATTATTGAAAAGATTGAAAAAAGTCCAATACATAATACATAATGTATAATACATAATACATAATACATAATATAATAGAATAATTGGAAATTATTTTTTTAAATTTTATCTATCTATCTATTTTGTTTGGTTGTTTTTTTATTTGTTTATTTTTTACCTATGAAAAGAGTTATTATTCCTAAACAAAAAAAAAATCACCTTTAATAATTAAATAAAAATAATAGATAAAAATAAAATATATATATAAATAAAAATAAAGTATATAAATAAATAAAAAATAGTATAATTTCCAATGTATTGTATATTGTGTATTATAATGTATTATATTGTATTGTAATACATATTTTTAATATAAAAACTTTAAAATAAAATTATTTGATTTTTATTTATTTATTTATTTATTTATTTATTTATTTATTTATTTATTTATTTATTTATTTATTTATTGATTTATTTATTGATTTATTTATTGATTTATTTATTGATTTATTTATTGATTTATTGATTTATTGATTTATTTATTTATTTATTTATTGATTTATTTATTTATTTATTTAATGATTGATTGATTTATTTATTTATTTATTTATTGATTTATTTATTTATTTACATGAATTAATAATAATTAATAAATAGTAATGATAGGAAATAAAAGCTAATAAAAAAAATAAAAAAGTCGAGAGTACAAAATTTACATATTTAGTTATATTAAAAATTATAATAATAATAATGATAAATAATAAATAATAAATAATAATAATAATAATAAAACAAAAAAAAAAATAAATAAAGCTTTTTTATTATTTATTTTATTTATAATAAAATAGATTTAATAGATTTTTAAGATAATTTAATATATAATAGAGTGTAATAGAATAAATTAAATTAAATTAAATTATGGTTGAATTTTAATTCATTACCAAACAAAAAATAAAACAAAAAAATAATAATAATAATAAAAAATTGATACATACAACATTACAACATTACAACCTACATTACAGCATACTAATAAAAATAAAAACTTTTTTTTTTTATTTTTATATACACACATACATACACAATATAATATTATAAAATAAAATATAAAATAAAATATAAAATATAATTTAAAATAAAACAATATAAAAAGGAAAAGAAAAAAAAAAGAGGAAAAAAAAAAAAGTAAAAAATAAAAGACAATATTAATTTAAATAAATATAAAATTAAATAAAATAAATAATAAAATAAATAATAAAATAAAATATTTAAATATTTAATTAAATTAAAATATTCCTAAAATTTTTTTAATGTTTATTTTAAAACAAATTTTAAGTTTATAGAATAAGAAAAAAAATTAAAACAATGATTATTTTCCATTTTATATTTTTTTTATATTTTTTTTATGTTATTATTGTAATAAAATGTAACAGAATTAAATTAGAAATGTTAGAATGGAATTAAAATAAAAAATTAAAAAAAAAATTATGAAATTATAAAATTAAAATTATGAAAGCAAAAACAATAAAACAAATCAAAAAAACAAATCAAAATTAGGAAACAAATAAAAAAGAATTAATTAATTAATTAGTTTTTAATTGTAGTATTATTTATTATTATGATTATTATTATTTTATTTTATTTGTTTTTTAATCCGTTTGCCATTTGATAATCTTATAAATAATATTTTTTTATATAATATAAAAATTAAAAAAAAAAAAAAAAAGTTTATTGTTTTTTTTATCCTATCCGATCAAATTTATTAATAATTTTTTAATTAAGACTTTTATGGTATAAAAGAAAATCAGAAAATTTTTTTAGAAAATAGAAAATAGAAAATAGAAAATAGAATAAAAATTGAAATATAAAAATTAAAATAAAATAAAATAAAATAAAATAAAATAAAATAAAATATATTGATTATATTGATTATATAAGTAAATAAATAAAGTAGACAATGATTATTTAATAAGTAAATAATATTAAAATTATAAAAATAAAAAATTATGTAAAGAATATTATATTATGAAAAAGAAATAAATCATTAATAAAATAAATAAATAAATAAATAAATAAAAAAGAATTAATATTTTTATTTTATCATTATAAATATTATAATTATTTTTTATTATAATTATAATTATAATTATTATTTTTTTTTATTTATTATGGGGAAAAAAAATTTTTTTTTTAGAAAAAAAATAAAAAGCCAAAAACTTTATTTAATATGAAATGAAGATTAAAATGGAGAATAAAATATCATAAAAAATAAAAATCTAATAATTATAAATTATAATAAATAATAAATAATAAATAATAATAACATAATAAATAAAAAAAAAATTTTTTTTCTTATTAATTAAAATTATAATTTTTATGGAAAAATAATATAAATTAAAAAATAATAAAATAAAAATAAAAATAAAATAAAAATAAAAAACAATAAAATTTTTAAATTTGATTAAATGTAAATAATTAATTAGTTCAAAGAAGAAAAAAATATTCAAAATATTTAATATTCTTTTTTAATATAATAATAAATAATAATTTCTTTTTATGTTTTTTTTTTTTTTTAAAAAAGAAGAGAAAAAAGAAAAAGAAAAAAGAAAAGTAAATAAATAAATAAAGAGAACATCGATATTTAATTAAAATAATATTTTTTAATATAACTAAAAAAAAAATTTATTATATATTTATTATATATTTATTATATATTTATTATATATTTATGATATATGATTTTTTTAATATAACTAAATAAAACAAATAAAAAAATCAAATTGTTTTTTTTTTTTTTTAGTTTATATTAGTTTATGTTTTCTTTCTTTTTTATTTATTTATTTATTTATTTATTTATTTATTTATTTATTTATTTATTTATTTATTTATTAGTTTTATTAAAAGATAAGGAATGACCATAATTCTTTTATTAATTATCAATTCTTTTATTAATTATCAATTATTCTATTTGTTATTATTATATTATTTGTATTCATAAGATTTTTTTTTAAAAAAAAAAAAAAAAGTCAAATGATTAATTAAGGTAATATTTCCCAATTCCATGATTTAACACAATTAAATTAATTCTATCTTTTATTTTTTTTTTTTATTTTTTATTTTTTTTATTTTTTTTTGCTTTTGTTTGTTTGTTTGTTTGTTTTTTGATTTTCATCTTTTTTTTTATTTTTATTTTGTAATACATTTTTGTAATTCATTCATTCATAATGAATGAATAAATGATGGAAATTTATATTTTTAAACTGTACTTTTTTTTTTTTTCTTAAGGAATAGTTTTAATTTTCATTTTAAATAATGTTTAAAAAATATTATTTATTATTAATTATTTATTTAATTTATTTTCTATTTTATTTTTATTTTTATTTTTATTTTTATTTTTATTTTATTATACTTTGTTACATTTTCTTAATAATTAATTAAATTATGAATATTCCTATCTACAAATAGGAAAATAATAACCAACAAAATCTTTTATTATTATTATTATTACTATTAATTTAAATAATATTAATATCAAAAAAAAAAACTATTTATTATGGATTTATTTATTTATTTATTTTACACTAAAACAATCCTTAATAAATCATAATAATAACATAAAAATTATTTTATTTTTTTTATCTATTTTTATAATTACACTAAAACAAAACATGATCATCATTAAAAGTTAATTTAATTAACTGTTATGTATAGAAACTTTTTATTTTTATAATTAAATAAAATAATCATCATAAAAAAAATAAAAAAAAATAAAAATTTTAATTTAATTAAATTTAATTTAATTTAAAGAAATGTAACACAAACTGAATATTTTATCCAATAATCTTTCCATAACTATAAAATAAATAGAAGAAAAAAATTTTTTTTTCCATAGGAAATTAATTTCTTGAATGATAATTAAATTCTTAGTATTATTTTTAATTATTTTTAATTATTAATGTGTTATCTCAATGTTTTATTATTATTATTATTCCGTCAAACCAGTTTTTATCCTGGTTGTTAAGGCGTTGTCTTAGCATACATAAGGTCTCTGGTTCGACCCCGCGGGTCTGATGTTTCCTCTATGTGGGTTTTTCATCAGGACTTGTTCGACCGCCAGGTTAAGTATTGTCCTTCCTTAATTATACCAAACTTCTTAATTTAATAATTTATTGTACTGCCTGACACTTATAGTCTTTAATATTGTTTCTTTGAGAAAATCCAACCTGTACCAATCAATAACGTAGAATAACTAAGTGAATTAGAATCACGTGACCATTGGGCTTTTCATCAGCCTTGTTTGAGGTTTGTCGGGCACCGAGAATGTGTGGCTTGCGGATATAAATTCAGCAATTATTGTACATGATTGGGAAAGCCGAAGCTGACTTTCAGTATGGCAGTCCATGAGGGACACACTACCACCTAATTATTAGGGAGTGGGCTTACTGCTTCACATTAGGGAAGGTCAAAGAAGCATACCCCGGTCATAGCAAAAAAAAAAAATTATTCCATTATTTATAATTAATATTATTCAATATTATAATTATTAATAATACTATTTATTATTATTATTATTATTATTATTATTATTATTCCATTATAACTCCAATTATAATTCCATTATTCCATTATTCCATTATTATTATTATTATTATTATTCTCTTAGTATTATATTAGATTGTAATAAAATTATTTGTTAAAAAAGAAAGAAAAAAAAATAAAATAAAATAAAATATTAAATATTATTTATAAACAAGGAAAATTATTAAATTAGAAGGAGAGAAAAAAAAAACTTTTTTAAATATTAAATATTATTAAAATATTCCTTTTATGGTTATATTAAAACAATAATTAGGATAAAAGGTTAGATAATGTTTTAGAATAAAAAAAAATATTATGATTGTAATTATTATTAACTATTATATTATAATAATACTACTTATAATTATTATTAATCATTATTATTATTATTGTTTATTTGTTTTATTATTATTATTATTATTATTATGATTGTTATTATTTTCTATTATTATTATTATTAACTATTGTGATATTATTATTATAAACTATCATTATTGTATATTTATAATTATTATTATTATTATTGCTATTATTTAACTATTTTATTATTATTATTATTATTATTATTATTATTTATTTATTTAAAAAGTAATGTTAATGGAGTTTTTTTTTTTTTTTTCTTTTTATTTGACATTACAATATTTAATAAAATTTATGATTACTCTACGTAATATACTTAATATATATAGATGCATATCTATAAATTAACTTTTTTATTTTTTCTCCCAACCTTAATTATAAAAAAAAATTATTATTATTTATTATTAATTAAGTATTAATTAAATATATTATAATTGAATATTCTTCTCTTCTAAATAAATTTAAATTATTTAAATTTAAATAATGTATACAATATTAAATATTATTATAAATGATATAATATAATTGTAGATTTGTAGATTTGTATATTTGTATATTTGTATATTTGTATATATGCTTTTATATAAAGACTTTTTGGAAGAAAAAAATAAATCTATGATATAAATATTTAATAATTTAACCATTTTTAGATTAAGTAAAAATAAATAAATAAAAAAAAACTTTTAACTTTATTATTATTATTATTCTTTATTCTTTATTATTTCATATTATTTTATGATTCAATTTATGGATATGAATCATAAAATATTTAAATAAATAATAAAAATAATGGGGAATAATTATAAAAAATAAAAAAAATAATCTTTATTTGAATAATTTATCCTACTTTTTTTTTTTTTTTTACAAATTAAAAAAGTAAATATTACATAATAAATAATATAATTTAATATAATAATAATATATAGAAATATATTGATTAAACATTATATATTAAAGAATATATATGAAATATATAATTATTTTATTATATATTAAATTATAAATTAATTAATAATATATTATTAATACATAGGTAATACATTGATAATTAATTTTTAATACTACCAATTTATTTTTTTTTTTTTTGTAACATTTTTAATAATTATTAATTTTTAATATAATAATAAAAAAATATATTAAAAAAAAAAAAAAAAAAAAACTAAAACAAAAGTAATAATAATAATAATAAAATAATAATAATTAACATAATAATAATAAATAAATAATGTAATAATGTAATAATAATAATTTCTATTTTTAATTTTATATTTTATGTTTTTAATTTTATTTTAATTTTTAGTTTAATGCTTATCAATTATTTTTAAACAATTTTATATTTATTTTAAACAATTTATTTATAATAATTTTGCACTGCCATCCATCAATAAATAATAAAATTAATTAATTAATTTTTTTTTTATTTTATTTTATTTTATTTTTTATTTTATTTTACAACTACGGCATTTTTTATCCATAATTTTCAATTTTCAATTTTTTTTATTTCTTTATATTTCTTTATTATTATTTTTTTTTTATTATTTAATGGTTGTTAGTGATAAAATAAAAATAATGAAAAATGTTACAAATTTAATTATTAAATTTTCCCTTTTATTATTATTTTTTTTTATTTAATATGTTATTTAATATTTTTAATTATTTTTTTTTATTTTATTTTATTTTTTTTTATCTTTTACATTATATAAGAATAAGAATAATAATTATTTATTATTTATTATTATTTTTATTTTTTCACTCCACTATTTCATTTTTTATTTTATCTATATTTCTATTTTTTTTTTCACTCCACTCTATTATTTTATTTTATTGGATTTGATGATTATTTATCCTTATCGATTTATTATTTATTATTGATTATTTATTATTGATTATTGATTATTTACCCCATTAAAAGTGTATAATTTTAAATATTATAAATAACTTTTTATTTGATTTGATTTTATTTTATAATCATTTTAATTAGAATAATTTCTGTATAATTTTATATTATAATAAATATAAATAAATATTACAAATTTTGTTTTTATTTTATTTTAATGTAACACCATTTTATTTTATTTTATTTTATTTATAATAATAAATAATAAATAATAATAAATAATAAATAATAAATAATAAATAATAAATTATAAAAATTGGTAAATTGACAAAAGCTGAGTCATAAATCTATTTTATTTTTTATTTTTTTTTTTTTTATTTTTTTAATAAATAATTATTATAGATTATGGTTATTGGATATAGAATTCTATAAATTGAAATTATCGATATTCTATATTCTACATTCATTATCATTCTACAAATATTTTATATTTTATATATTATTTTTATATGACATCTAAATATAAATACGAAATATAATTTTATAAATATAAATACAAATAAATTTTATATAGAATTAATAAATGTTATAATAAATAATAATAATAAAATGAAATAATAATTTAAATGTGATGTATATTATCTTAATATACATATATTTTCTTTATTATTTTCTTAATTTTTTACTTAATTTTTCATTTACTCTTCTCTTGCCATACATACATAAATTCATCTCTCTTTTTTTTATTTACTTATTTATTAATATTATAATAATATAATTAATTAAATTTTATATTAATATCACTTTTTTTTTTTCTTCATTTATTAATATTAAATATTAAATATTAAATATCGAATAATAAAAAGTAATAATAATAATAATAATAATAATTATTATTATTATTTCTATTATTCTATTTTCCATCATTAAAAATTTTATTTATGAGTTTCTTTTTCTAAAAAAAAAAAAAAAAAAAAAAAAAAAAAGTAATTATTAAAACATAATAAATTGTTATATTTTATTTTATTTTATTTTATTTTATTTTATTTTATTTTATTTTATTTTATTTTATTTTATTTTATTTTATTTTATTTTATTTTATTTTATTTTATTTTATTTTATTTTATTTTATTTTATTTTATTTTATTTTATTTTATTTTATTTTATTTTATTTTATTTTATTTTATTTTATTTTATTTTATTTTATTTTATTTTATTTTATTTTATTTTTATTTCTATTTAATATTTAATATTTAATATTTTAATTAAAATTTTTTTAATTAAATTAAACTATCGGATAATTTCAATAAAATAGAACTTTTTTTTTTTTTTATTTTAAAAGAAAAAATTTTTTATGCGATTTTTAAATATTTTGTCTCCTACTTACTTAAATCATATGAATTTTTTAACTTTTTTTAATTATTAAAAGTTTTTTATGGTTTTAAATGGTTTTATATGGTTTTATAGTTTTATGTTTTATGGACACTGATAAGGAAGAGGAAGAGGAAGATAAAATGGATTGGTTTAATTATTAATAAAAGAGTATTAAAACTTTTTGAAATTATAAAATAAAATAAAATAAAATAAAATAAAATAAAATAAAATATAATAAAATATAATAAAATATAATAAAATAAAATAAAATAAAATAAAATATAATAACAAATAAAATAAACAAATAAATAAATGTCATATTATTATATTATAAACTATTATATAATAAAATAAAATAAAATAATAAAATATATAATAAATATTATATAATAAATAAATAAATATCATATTATAATATTAAAAAAAATTTTTTCTTTTTTTTTTTTTTCTTTTGTCTTGGAATTTAATTATTGTAATTAAATTATAGTTTATAAAACAATGTAAAAAAATTAATAATAATAATAATAATAATAATAGTTAATAATAGTTAATAATAAATAATAATAGTTAATATTAAAATTAAAATCGAATTTTACTTTTTTTTTTGTATGTGTGTTTTTTTTTATTTTTTTGTGTTTCTTTTGTGTTTTTTGTGTTTTTTTTTATTTGTTAGTTTAAATAAATATAAATTAAAAAAGTTTTATTTTATTTTATTTTATTTGAATTTTCACTTTAAAAATAAATAAATAAATAAATAATAAATAAATAAATAAAACTTTTTTATATTAATCTTAATAATAATAAAAATTTATAATAAAAATTAATATTATTTGATGATTATTTTAATTAATAAATTAATCATTTAAAGATTAAAAACTTTATTAAATATAAAAAAAAATTATTAAATAATTGAAATTAAATTTTTTATTTAATTCGATTTTATAAATTGAAGAAAAAAATTTTTTTTTTGAGAAAAGTGGATTTAAAAATTTCTTTTTTTGGAAATTATCTAATAAAATAATATAAAATAAAATAAAATATTATTAAATAAAATTCAAAATTCAAAAAATCATTTTATTATTAAATAATTAAATTAAAAAAAAAAAAAATTAAAATAAAACAAAAAATCATTAATAAAAAACAATAAAAAATAATGAAAAATAATGAAAAATAATAAAACAATAAAACAAAAGAATATGAGAATAATAATAAAAATAATGAAATAATAATTAATAAAATATTATAAAATAATAAAATAATAAAATAATAAAATAATGAAATAATAATAAATAATAAAATATTATAAAATAATTATTTTGTTTTTATTTATTTGTTTTTATTTATTGATTTATTGATTTATTGATTTTTTTCTTTATTAATTAATATTAATATTTATTATTATAAATTAACTTTTTATAGATTATTCTTTAAATAATAAAACTGTTAAAATAGTGGAAAAATATTTTCATTTCCAAAAAAAAAAAAAAATAATAATAATTTTTATAATAAATTCTTTTTTTTTATTTTCTTTAACATATATAATAATAATTAATAATATGAATAATAATATTATTAATAATAATTAATAATAATTAAGTAATTTTATATATTATTTTATATATAATAATAATTGAGTAATTTTCTATGAAATAATATAACATAATAGAAAAAAAAAAGACTTTTATTTAATTTAATTTAATTTAATTTAATTTAATTATAAAAAAATAAAATAAAATAAAATAAAAAGTAATTTAATAATTTATCCATATTAAATTTATTTATTGTAATTACGAATAACACGAATAGCACGAATAGCATGAATAATACGAAAATTACAAATAACACGAAAATTACAAATAAATACGAAAATTACAAATAAATACGAAAATTACAAATAAATACGAAAATTACAAATAAATACGAAAATTACAAATAAATACGAAAATTACAAATAACAAGAATATTACAAATATCAAGAATAATACGAATAATAGCCATTAAAAAACTAGAACAAAAAAATACAAAAAAAAATACAAAAAAATGGTTATGGTTATTGGTTATGGTTGTACTCAAGAATTCTTTTTTTTTTTTTTATATTACATAGAGATGATTTTGATTTTTGATTTTAATTTTTATATTAATATTATTCTAATTTCTATTTTTATTCCTAATTAAATTCTTGTACTTTCTTTTAATTTTAATTTTAATTAGAATTTTGTTAATACTTTTTTTTTTTTGAAAGGTGGTTTATTTTGGTTGGTTTGCTAAAAAAAAAACTAAATAAAAAAAATAAATAAATTCTATATTTATTTTTATAATTGATTTTTTTTTTTGTTTTGTTGTTGTTTTTTTTTGTTTTTTGTTTTATTGTTGTTGTTTTTGTTTTTTATTTTTGTTTTTTTTTTTCATATTGTTGTTTTTTTATTGTTATTATTTTGTTCTTTAAAAAAAAATAAAAATAAAAAATAAAAATAAAATTTATATTACTTAATTAAGTATTTATTTAATGATAATTTTAGTTGTTGTTGTTGTTATTTAATTGTTGTTTATTATTATGATTATTGTTATTGTTATTTTGTTTTATTTTATACATATTCTTAAAAAAAAAAATAAACAGACAGAAAATTAATCATAAATAATAATAACAATAACCACAATTTAAAGTATAGAACATCACATTACCTTCCATTTGTTTTATTTATTTTAATAACTTTAATAAAAATAAAAAAAATTAATTGTAGTCGTAGTAACATAAATAAAATTTTCAAAATTAATTAATTAATTTTTTTTTTTTTAACTTTTTGTTTTTTCTATCCATCTCTTTTTTTTTTTTGTTTTTGTTTTTGTTTATAAATAAATCAATAATTTTTTTTATTCATTTAATAGTAAAAAAAAAAAAGAAAAATCATTTATTAATTGAATATTTTAATAAATAAAATTATTTATTTAAATTAATAATTTTTATTCATTTATTTATTTATATAATGATTTATGATTTATGAATATTAAATAATAAAATATAAAAATATAAAAATATTAAAATTCGCGAAATAATTAATTATATTTTATTATTAATTATATTTTATTTTAATTATAATTTTTATATTTTTTATTTTATTTTAATTTTTTTTAATTTAATTATTAATGTTTTAATTAATTAATTTTTAATTGAAATAAATTAAATTTATTATTAAATTCCATTTTGTTTAATATTTTTAATCATTAATTTTTTGATTGTTTTGTTTTTAAGTTATGCAAAGTTATGGATTAATTAATAATAAAATTTGAGTACAAAAATTTAATAATTTTATTAATAAAAATATAAAAGTTTATTTATTATTAAAATAAATAAATAAATAATAAATAATAAAAAAAAATAATAAAATAAAATAAGAAAAAAGAATCTTTTTATTAATTAATAATTATTAATTATATTTTATTAATTATTTTATTTTGGAAAAGGTGTGTATAACAAAAATTATTAATAAATATAAATAATTATAATAAAATATAAAAAACTTATTATTATAAATTAATTTATGATGCTAATTAATAGTATTAATAGTATTAATAAACTTATTTCATGTATTATGTAATTAATAATGGATAATTTTTTATTGCTTTAAGAAAAGGAAAAAAAAACTTTATCTACATGCAAGAATCTTATATAAAGTTTAAAGAAAGAAAGAAAAAAAAAAAAAGAGTCTATATTTTTAA
>MCFG01000149.1:60000-143981 GCA_002104895.1 Anaeromyces robustus | reverse complement strand
AGAAATAAAAGCATTGCTGGAAGAGGGTTTATTGTCATCTTCATTCACTTTATTCTTTAAAGGGCAATTATTAACTTGATGATTTTTTGATCCACAGTAGAAACAAAGATGTTCTTTTCTTCTTCTTTCTTTTTCTTCACGAGTTATTGTTTCATTAGATTTATTCGAAGCAAATTGAAAAGAGTTAGTATGACGACCAAAAGAATGATTACTTGAATTATTTGATTTAAAATATTGATTATGCGTAGAAAGTCTTAAATCTATACGAGAAGCTATGGTTTGAAGAGAGAATAAGGATTGTGGTCCAGGAAACATTTCTAAGATTCTAGTTGCAATATTGTCGTTTAATCCTGCGAGAAAAGCATCCATTTTAGCAGCTTCATTCCAAGAAGAGTCATCTGCATATTTATTGAACTCCAGGATATAGCTTCTTACATCTCCTAGACGTCTCTGTTTAATGGTTCTGAGCTTTTGGTTTGCTATGAAGGTTGAATCATAATTTCCAAAGGTAGCTTTAAACTTGGATATAAACGCTTCATAGTCATCTAGGCATGGGTCCACATTTTCAATTAAAGTTGCGGCCCAATTCATTGCAGAACCGTAAAGTCTGGAAATGATGTATGCAACCTTGATTGGATCTTCAGAAAACTTTTCTGGTTGCAACATAAAGACAAGGTTCATTTTTGCAAGAAAGCCTTTAAAGAAACGACGGTCTCCAGCGAATCCATCTTTGTACGTAACATTTAAATTGAAAAAATTATCTTCGTTCATCATTGTTGTTTTATTTTTGGTTTTAACTAAGAATTCAAATTGTTTATTAAGGTAAATTTAAATTTTAATTTCGCTTTTTATGCCTTACAACTCAAAAATAAACCGGCAAAAGCTACTAACTAGAGGTATATACTAGACCTCGAAATAAATATTAAAACTATATAATTAAAGTCGCTTCACCTTCACGACCAACCTCCAGCCTTCGGTGACTGAAGTTCCTTATTTGCCAGAGCTTACGAAGGTATTGAACTTGAACGTCCGATATTGCAGTGCTTTTTATCACACAACAATTCCTTCCCCCAAGAAAGCGTGCTTTTCACACTACCCACTTTTATCAATACCTAAGTAACTAATTGACTATAGTTTCTTAACCTACTAGAAACTAGTTACTTACGCCAAACACTCTGTATATGAGCTCTAAACGCTCCTAGTATATTTTATAAATAATTTACCTTAAAAATTAAATAAATATTTGATTACACAGAAGTTTACAAAGATGTTTTTTCTTTTAATAATTTTTTTCTATTTCACACTGCTGTTCTTTCAGTTTATCAACTTACTCGAGCTGAATGTAGGACTTACGTCTGAGCCTACCAGCGAGGGCCAATGTGAAACTCGAAAATGTAATTATAAAAGAAAAAAGACAGTATAAAAATAAGGATCCTCAGAATGATTCTCCTTATTAACAATTTTATTAAGTTTATATTGATTATTTAAAAAATTTTTTTTTTTTTTTTTTTTTTAAACTTTATAACTAAAATAATTTTTTTTTTTTTTTTTTTTTTTTGATTAGAAAAAATTTTTTGAAAAATAATTTAATTTATCTATTCTATAATTTATTCATTCACTTAATTTTTTATAATAATTTATTTAATTTATTAATATTTATTCACTTAATTTAATTTATTTAATTTTTTAATTTAATTTTATTAATTTTCCGAAAATATTACTGGCAAGGTAGTACAAAATCTTTTTCAAATGCTATGGGGTACACTATTTTTTTATCTTTGGGTAGTACAAGGAAATTTTTCAAAATGTTACACAAGGAAAAATTTTCAACTAATCTAGGGTGGTACAAAATTTTCCAATAACTAGGGTTTCTAAGTAGTTCAAAGGCAATTCAAAGTAAAGTAGCTAAAACTAAGGAGAGGACCTAGGCGGTAGTTTTAAAAACTTGATTATACTAAGGACGGGTGGAATCTGGGTGCTTTATTTTTACTTTCACAAGGAAAATTTATACTCACGACGGATACTTGACAGGGTGGATACTAGAATTATTCAAGAAGAGTAAACAAAGATAAACAAGAACTAAGGAAAGACTAAAACTAGGAATTATTCAAGGTAGATAACTAAGAATCAAAGACTAAGGTAGAAGTATCCAAAACTAAGACTAAAAGATTATTGCTAGAAAAGGTAGTATCCAAAAACTAAGAAAAGGTAGTATTCTAAGATTAGACTAAAGAAGTAGTATCCAAAAGGTAGTTCTAAAAGGCGGTAGAATCCAATAAAAGGTAGAAACTAAAAATTGGTAGCAGATTCCGAAATTTTCGACACTAAGGTTCCAGGCGGTGTTTCTTTTATTGGGTGCTTTTATTGTAACGGAACGGTTGTTCCAATATTACAATTGACACCAAAATTTGAAGTAAACACAAACAAAATAAAATTTAAAATAAAAGATACTTATTGCAATATCAGAACACCTTTCCTTTGTTAACCTGAAAGGTCGGTGTCGAGATATATATATTAGTAAGATTTAGTTTTAAGTTTTATTTTATTTTTATTTAAAATATGTTTTATTAGAATTTAGTTTTATTAATTATTAAAAATTAATAATAACTAACCTTTGTAGTATTTCGAACTACTTATGAATTAATTATTACTAATATATATAAAGTTATTAAAAGAATAAAAGCACAAAGAAAAATATTTTAACTAAAGATTTTACACCTATTTATACTTTTTGCGGAAAAATAGTTTTAAAAATAAAAGTTCATAAAAATTAATAAAAATTGCTAGAAACTAAGATATTTTGATATAAAATGAATCTCATAGAAAAATAAAGAAATATTATATAATTTTTTCTTAAAGTTTCTAATTTTATTCCATGTAATTCTATAAAGAAATACAGAAATAAAATACAGAAACAAATACAGAATAAAATACAGAAATTTATAATAAATAAATTTAAAATAAAATTTTTATAAAATTTGGAACAAGGTGTGAGTCGAACCTAGAGTGTTCGCCCAGATGGTCATAGTTACTAACCACTAGACCATGGTTACTATTTTACTAATTGTTGATACAGACTCAATATAAATAGAGATTTATATTATTACTACCAGGTGATTGAACATGTATTAAGAAGAAAAAATAAATAATTCTGATTGGCTAAATAACTAAATAATACATATAAAAGAAATTATTATTATTATATTTTTAATATGGGATCTTTCTATGGAGAGAAAGTTAATCCCAAGTGAGTTTTTTATAATATAGTTTAGAGATTTTTATAATGGTTTAATTAATATTTAGTTTAATAATCTAATATTTTATTTGAGAATTTCCTAGGTTAATATATAGATTAATAAGGAATAGTGTTTATATAATAAAGTTTAGTTTAGATATTAATATTAGTTAGATAAATTCAATTATAATTATAATAAAATGTAATAATAAATAATAATAAATAAATAAACTATTATATTAAACATGAAATAATTATTATAAATTGTGTTATATTAGAATATATTGTTTTGTTAATATTTCCCTGCTGTCTTGTCTTTAAATAAAATAATTAGATATAAGTTTATCTTGTATCAAATTTGGTGGAGAATCCGGGCGAGACAGCGACAAAACAATATGAAAATAATAAAACAACAATAATAATAATTATATATATAAAAAAATATACATATATATACATAAAAGAAAATATATATATATTTATAATAATAATAATAATAATAATAATAATAATAATAATAATAATAATAATAAATTATAATAATAATCAGAATTATAACGTATAAAAGAAGAAATAAGATCCCGGAGGTGCTGAAGATTTATAAATAAGAAAAAGGAATAAAAATCAAGAGACTGGATGATGCTACAAAAAGAACAAAAGATGAAGAAATAAAAATATATATATATATATATATTAATCTAATAATAATATCTATTGAAAATAATTATTATAAAAATATATACAAAATAATTATAATAAATAATTATTATGGAATAAAAACTTCTACTTTTATTGATGACTTCAAGGGACGAAGTCATATCTTAAGCGGCGGCATCTTGATACAGACTCAATATAAATAGAGATTTATATTATTACTACCAGGTGATTGAACATGTATTAAGAAGAAAAAATAAATAATTCTGATTGGCTAAATAACTAAATAATACATATAAAAGAAATTATTATTATTATATTTTTAATATGGGATCTTTCTATGGAGAGAAAGTTAATCCCAAGTGAGTTTTTTATAATATAGTTTAGAGATTTTTATAATGGTTTAATTAATATTTAGTTTAATAATCTAATATTTTATTTGAGAATTTCCTAGGTTAATATATAGATTAATAAGGAATAGTGTTTATATAATAAAGTTTAGTTTAGATATTAATATTAGTTAGATAAATTCAATTATAATTATAATAAAATGTAATAATAAATAATAATAAATAAATAAACTATTATATTAAACATGAAATAATTATTATAAATTGTGTTATATTAGAATATATTGTTTTGTTAATATTTCCCTGCTGTCTTGTCTTTAAATAAAATAATTAGATATAAGTTTATCTTGTATCATTGTGATAAATAATGAAATTTTTATAGTACTTTTAATTATAATATTAACTTTTAAAAATTCTAATTAGTTTTATTTATTATTATTCTCTATAATTTATTATTAATTTACTTTAATTATAATTATTTTCTAAACTTCAAATAATTAATAAATTTTAATATTATATTGAATTATTATTTAAAATAATTAATAACATTAATAAAAAAATAATAAGATTATTAAATTATATTTTAAAACAATATCTTTATCATTATTATCTTAAACTAAATCAATTCTTAAAAATATTATTGAATATTAAATTTATATAAATTATAAACAATTTATAATTAATATTATAAAAATAATAAACGATTCTAAAATATTTTAATTAAATAATATGACTCGAAAATAGTTTCTAAAAACACTTTTAAAATACCTTCTAAATACTTTTTAAATATTCTTTACACTTAAACATTTCTAAATTAGAAATAACAACTAATTTTATTTACTTTATAAATAAATAAACAGTTTATCTTTATAATTTTATTAATAATATTATTTATTTTTATTATTTATTTTATTATTATTTTTATACATTTTTACTTATTTTATTCAATAATTTTTAATTATTTTATTTATATTTTTATAAATACTTGTATTATTTTATTTATTATTGTAAATAGTTTAATTTTAAAGAAAAATATAAATACATTGTAACGGTATCAACAACGACATTAAGGAACTTCGTGGCTCAACGGTAACTACTTCTACCTTTATCATAGATATCACTGGTTCGAATCCTACTTTTACCTTTTTGATTTGGAAAATTATTCATTTATTTAGTTATTAATACATTTGTTCATTTACTTATTTTATTAATAGAATTATTTAGTCTATAATTATTCATTCACTTAGTTAGATTTATTTAGATATTAGTTATTCGTTCACTTAGATATAAATACGATTTTATTTAGATACTAATTATGTATTCACTTAATTATAGTAATAGTTAAATAATTAAATATTTTGTTATTTAAATAAGTAAACCAATCACGTAATGATTTAGAATAAGTCTTGAATATAAAAGAAATGTATTAATATTATTTTTACTCTTGGAGTCATTATTAATAAGAAAAATATTAAATATTTAAATATTAAATAAAATACAAAATAAATCCATAAACATTATGTTTTAATATTGTGTCGTTTATTTTGTTTGTTTATTTTATTTTAATTATTGAAATACTACAACAACCTAGTGAATTTCTCACTAAGTTCGTTACATACATGTAAATATTTTTATGTAAATTAATTCTTTACTACTATTTTTAATAATAGCTTAGTCATAAATATAATAAATTAATAATTATTAGAATAAATTACTAAATTAAAATATATAATCAACATAAAATAGTTTAGTTAAGAATAAAACTACTATTTAATAAATAATAATAAATTTAATAAAATTTTAATAAATAAATTTTATATTTTAAACTTAATAATAAAACTGTGTTTTATAAAACAATTTTAGTGTTTAAATTTACAATCTACTGGAAAATAACTTAGACAGTTATTCTGAAAATACATAGGTAATATCACTTTCTTCCCTATAAAGAATTAAGATATTACCATTTTGTATTAATTGTGAGATTCGTTACAATATTTATTATATAGTCTTTTATGAAACTATTATGTAATTTTCTCTTATTTACTTTGGAGAATTTGTATAAATGTTGTAATTTTCTCTTATTTACTTTGGGGAATTTGTATAAATGTTAAAAATTTATTATATAATTGTTTATCTTTTCTATATTAATTTATGTACGTTTGTGGGTGTGCATGATAAGAGGGTAAATTATTTATAATTTTATTGGTTTAGGAGCTTAATGATTTATATATTTGTTTTAACGAGTGTTTTACTTGAGTTATAATATTTGAAAAATAATTATATATGTAAATGAGTAATGTTAATGTTCATGTAAGAAGTTAGTATAAAATTTAACTTCAAAATATTTATTAAAAGTAATGATATGTATTATAATATTCATCTAATAAAATAAAGTATAGGGTGTGACGTGTTTAATGGAAAATGTATATCCATAATGTTAGTAATATAAGAGCGCTAAAAGTACAATGGAGAGAGTAATATTTGATGTTTTCAGATCCACTGTGAGTTACGATATTATCTTGTGAATGGTTTTCGTTTTGTAACCCATTATTTTCTATTGGTTCACTTTCACATTTATACTGCTTACCATATCCCAATAAATAGGTTTTTAGTCCTCCGGAACATTGTTTTGATCTACAGCTTTCTTCTAGTATCTCCTTTAATTCTGTAGATGATTTTACTTCTGAAATATCCAAAACTTTAGTATATGAACACCAGTTTCCATATTCATCCTTCATACATGATGCATTATAATTTTTTTCATCTATTGTACTACTAATACCAGTCTTCCTAGTTTCCTCTTTGGTACATTTTGATAAACTATTTTCATTTAGCAATATCATTTTACAATCATCACTGCACATGTTTGATAAAAATTTATTTTGATCATAATTCGTTATTTCTTTAGCCCTGCCATTATCATCCAATTCAATTCCAACACAATTGAAATATGCTTTCATTTGGCTATCACAACTTTCCTCTGTTGAAGTTTCATTTTCATTATCTGCGTTTACACTAATAACAAATAGTATAATGAGTGTTAAAAAAAAATATATTTTATTCAATTTCGAGTTAATATTAAACATTTTAAAGTTAGTAATATTCAATCGATAATACAGCTAAATTGGAGAGTTTCTAATAATTTATATTTTTTCATGAAAATAAGGTTTATTGAAAACAAAATTATATTTATAATAGAAATTTCTGAATATATTTAAATATGATTTCAATTCATTAAAAATAGATTTAGATTTTGAATTTTACTTTTTAAAATTTAGAAATGTTTGTTTGTTTGTTTACTTTCATAATTCTAATTATTTATTTGCAAAATTTTACAATTTTGAATTGTATTGATTGTTTCTGAAATAAATCGTTTTATATATCTTATAATTTTAGATTACTTATTTTGATTTAACTTATTATATTATTTAGGTTTCCAGCTGAGAAGTTTTGTAGTTTTAGATAGTGTCGTTTTTTCTAAATTTAAATATTTACTTTTGTTTATTATTAAGTTTAAAATTTTAACTTAAAAATTTTTATTATTTATTTTATTAGTAAAATTTTATGTTTTTAATTATTCTAAATTCGAAATTCCTTAAATTGAACATATTATATAAATAAAATTTATTTTCGAGTTTAGACTTATTAACTTTCCTATTTGTCATTTTGTTTAGAAACAAATATCTAAACAAAATTCTACGGTTTCAATTTTAAGATTATTTTGTTTATTTTTTTTTTTTTTTCAATTTTAAAATTTTAAATCTTAATTCTAAAATAAATTTCAAGTTCAGATTAATTTATAACCATAGCAAGATTATTATTATTATCTGTTCAACATTTGTTGAATAATTAGATTTTCAATTTTGTTCATCTTAATTTCAGAATTCAAATAATTTCAATTTCAATTTCAAGATCTTAAAATTTCAAAGTCAAATTTAAAATAATGTAAAGATATTTAACACCACAGAGTAAAATTCTTAAATGTAACTTAAGCCACTACATATAGTGATTAAAATTACATAAAATAATTCTGTAAAATTATTGTGAAACAATACTTAGAATTAGAAAATTTAGATTTTAGAATTAGTTTAATGAAATAGTTATAGAATTTATTAAATACACATATTCACCAGAAAACTAAATTATTTATTCAAATAATTAGGTTTGAAGAGGAATGTTAGAATATATGAAACATATGATTGTTTTATTGTAATACATATTAAATTTATAAGCCACATTTTAACATATAAATATATGTGAATTGAATGTAATAAATCTTAAGTAATTTAATTACTCATAGAAACATTTATCTAATAAAGTTAACATATAAAACTTAATTTCTAATAATTTAAATTAATATTTATTTATTTATTTATCTAATTAATATTTGTTTATTCATTAATTAGTCATTATTTATTTATCTAATTAATATTTGTTTATTCATTAATTAGTCATTATTTATTTATCTAATTAATATTTGTTTATTCATTAATATTAATTTATTTATCTAATTGTCAAATGGCACATACACTTTATTAATTTCCTTAAAAATAGCAATAAAATGGCTGGAGGAGGTGTAATATGTTTAATTGGTATATATATCGATGACTTAATTGGTATATATATTAAGGATGTTATTAAAAAAATTATGAATAAATTTAAAATATCCAAATGTAATCCAGCAGTCTATATTCTTGGAAATAAGTATCGAAAAGAATAACTTCGAATATTCCATAGACCAAATACAACTAATTAAAGACATATTAACAAAATATAAAATTAAAAATATTAGAATAAGCAAAACTCTTTGTACCACTGAAGAAAAAAAAGATGAAGAAAATAAAAATATGTTTGACAAAGCAATATACAAAAGCGTGGTTGAATCTTCAATTTATATAGTAAAATGTACTAGATATATCATTTGCAGTAGGAAAAGCTGAAAGAAATTCTGAAAAACCAACAATAAAAGACTGGAAAAAGGTAACTAATATATTAAAATATTTAAACTATATTGTAATCTATATTAAATAAAAAATTTTTTATTTTTCTTTTTGAAAAAATTTATTGAAAAGTTTTTGAAAAATTGAATTAAAAATTTTTATTAAAAATTTATTGAAAAGTTTTTGAAATAATTAATTGAAAAATTTTTTGAAAAATTAATTTGAAAAAATTTATTTGTATTATTATTTAAAAAATTTTTTTAATAAATTTTTTTTTTGAAAAAAAAATAAAGAGTGGGAAGCTAACTGACGGTAGAGGTAAAAAAGTGGTGCATAAGATAAAACAAAAAGAACAGATTGATAAAAAAATTAATTAAAAAAAAATAAAAATTAGTTGTCACAATTAATAGAAGCAGAGGTTCTGTTACTATTAAGGTATTCCATAAAAATTCGTTGGTTTTGAGGGGTTATCTCCGACTTCAGAAGAAGGAACTCAATTATATTCGTACTGTTTCTTGTAATTAGTACGGAAACCAGAAATTTCAACTATATCCTTAATAGATTCGGGGTCTTTGTTTCTTTTATTGAAACGAGTGAGCACAAAGAGTAAAAGGTTCTAATTCTTATACATGAAAAACATTTTAGTGTTTAGGAAAGCGTGTTTTTTTTAAATCGATTTCATAATTATTGTTGTGGATGTAAGGTTGGGATGTATTTAGCAACAGGTCCGCAAGTTAAAGTAATCCGAAATAAGGGAAACACAAAAGGTTTAAGGAATAAAAGACACAAGAATTAGAAATATGTTTTATAATTAAAATTGTCTTATTAATCTTTATTAATTTTAAAATATAATTATTTATTAATTAGTTATTGTAATGTTTCGAATTACTTATTTAACTAGTTAATAAAAACGCGAAGAAAAAAATATTTCTTTAGTCGAAATTTTACACATATTTATACTTTTTACGGAATAATAGTTTTCGTTTGTAAAAAGTATTAAAAGTTCTAGAAACTTAGATTTTTTGATTTAAAATGAATCTCGGATAAATAAAATTTAAGATAAAAAGAAAAACTAGAATCTTTCAGAATTTAATCGATAAAATCTTATCGATTAAATTCGAGTAGCTTCTACAACATGGAAAAGTGTAGAAAAATTTGATAAAAATTTTTAAAATAAAATTTTTCCAAAATTGGAAAGAGTGAGAGTCGAACCCGAGAGGTTCGGCATGATGGTTCTAGTGTCTGACCACTAGATCATGGTTACTATTTTACTAATTCTGAGTTTCGTTACATGGTCCTCCTCTAGGATTCGGATACCAGACGAATCTCAAAATTAGGCTAAACTATACCAGAAAATTTATTCCCACATATTAACCTTGTCCAACTTTTATCTGCTAGTCCTTCTCTAAGAAAAGAATTAGAACTAGGTTGTAAACCTAAAACAGAAAAAGTTGTATGTTCTTTTACTAGTTCTAATGTTCCCTTAATAATTGGTGAAATAGAAGGAAAATATTTAAGAATTCTTTACGATACTGGGGCAAATATTAACTTTATAACTACAAGTGGTCTTAACAAATTGATAAACCAAGAGATTCAAGAAAATAGCGAAGAACAAAGCATTACCATTGCTAATGGAACTACTGTCTCAACTAAATCTTTTACTATCTTAAAAATTAATATTAATAATACCTGTACTCTAATTGAAGATTTCTATATTATTGATTACGAAAATCCTTACTTTGATGTAATCTTCGGAAGAGGTATACAAAAGAAGTATAAACTCTTCATTGACCCAGATGATGATTGTGTTTACCAAAAGACAAAGAAGAGTCCAAAGAAGATTACTGAAATAGTAACTAAAAATGATATTTCTAATTCTACACCAATCATGAATACTATTATTATTACTAAAAAAGAAAAGAAAGAATTTTTAACTACCGTTGAGGATATTTTAAAAGTTATTCCTGACAAAGTAAAACCCAAATTTGAAAAACTTTTAAAATGTTACAAGAAATGTTTAGCTACTTCCTTATCTCAACTGTCCAGAGCTAAACTTGAACCGCATTCGATTATTACTACAACTGAAAAGCCAATTAAATTAAAACCTTATAAATTATCTAAAGAACATTCAGACATTCTTAAAAATGAAATTATTTCTCTTCTTGAAAAAGGCTTAATTATTCCTTCACATTCCCCTTGGGCATTTCTTGTTTTATTAGTAAGAAAGAAAAACGGTAAATGGAGAATGTGCATAGATTACAGAAGACTTAACTTAATTACAATTAAAGATTCTTATGCACTTCCTTTCATCGAAGAACTTTTATCTTCAGTTAAAGGTGCTGTTATATTCTCTGCTCTTGATCTGTTTTCGGGATATCATCAAATCCCTATGAATCCCAAAGACATTGAGAAAACTGTTTTTACTACTAAATTCAGAAACTATAATTTCTTAGTTATGCCTTTTGGTTTAACTAACGCCCCTGCTACATTCCAAAGAGAGATGAATCGAATTCTTCTCCCTTTAATTGGTAAATGTTTATTTGTATACATAGATGATATTGTTGTTTATTCTAAGTCACTTGAAGAACACTTAGAACATTTACAACAAGTTTTTGAAATCTTTTCTAAATACAATCTTTCACTTAACTTACAAAAATGCAAATTCTTTCAAACATCTGTTGAAGTCCTAGGTCAAGTATTAACACCTAATGGTTTAAAAACTGTTCCATCAAAAGTTCAAAGTATTGCTTTGTGGAACGCACCAAGAAACGTTAACGAATTAAGATCTTTCCTTGGTCTTGCTAGTTATTATAGAAAGTTTATTCAAAACTTTTCTATAAGAGCCGAACCTTTATTTAAATTGCTTAAGAAAAATCAAGAATATTTATGGACTCCTGATCGTAATGAAGCTTTTGAAGATATTCGTCAATGCTTACTTTCCGATCCTATTTTAAGCTATCCTGACTTTGACAAAGAATTCATTGTTAGTCGTACTCTTTCCACTTCAGAGAAAAACTATTCTGTTACTGATCTTGAAGGCTTAGCTATTTACTACGCAATTCAAAAATTTAGGCACTATTTAATCAGTAGTAAACAACCAACAATATTTATTACTGATCATAAAATATTAATCGGCCTTTACAAAAATACAATACCTGTTAAAGGTAGAGTTATGAGATGGATCGAAGAGTTCAATAAATATAAAAATGAACTTAAATACTTTCTTAATTCTTCCATTCTAGCTTTAGTTTGTTTATCTAATAGAAACTCTAAATCTCTATTCCTTTATTGAAGTTTAATCATTTGGTTCGAGATTAATATCAACTTTTCTTGTTGGTTAAAGATTTCCAATATTAAGTTTTTATGTTCATTATCTTTTAATAGTCCTTCCAATATTTTATTAATTATATTGTCTTCTTTAAATTCTTTGATTGTTTCTCTTACGTTTTGATCATCCATTTTGCTGATAAATTTATCTTCTTCGATCTGGATAAACTCAATATGGTTTACTTCTTGTGGGTTGTTTTCTAAGTTTCTTGAAAAGTAGTCCGCTATTTCGTTAGATATCTCTATAAGTGTATTAACCGTAGTGCTAAATATTCGAACCCTCGCTTAATTTTAAGTTATGGGTTACTGCGCTGTATACATTGATTGTCAAATTATATTAAATATATATTAAAATAAAAATATACTTTGAATATAAACTATTCTAAATAAATTCCAAAAAAAATTATAAAGTCATCATTTAAAACCTAACCATGTGTTTTTAATAGGTTAGGTTTTTAAATGTTTTAATAAATTTCTTTATGTATCGGGGATTTACATGAGTAATAAAGAAGTACATGAGATAAAAGATAGTATAAGAGAGTCTAATCTAGTACTGAAATACTAAAAATTTTAAAAAATTTCGTACATCGAAAATAAGATTTTTAAAGTTACGTACTACCTTACGTTAATGTATTTCATTTCTTCTCTATATATATACTATTATATATATATATAATTGTTTAAGAAAATTTGTCTAAGTTAATTACGTGATCGGCATTACAATTTGTAATACTCTACATTATTTTATATATAAAGTACTACCTTTCCCATAAAAGAAAACTCCCGAAAAAGAAATCCTATATATGGAAATAATATTAGTAGACGTATTGTATATAATACGTACTTACATTAAACATATATATAGTAAAAAAAATTCAAGTTAAATATCTATATCTAATAAGCTATTCTAATATGTATAAAAATCTGTAGTTAGGGTAAACAATGAAAATTTTTAAAAGTTAAAAATTTTAATATCATTAACAATAATTTACTCGATATGTATTAAATGATAAAATTTAACAATTATCAAATATTGTAATTAAAATAATTTACTATTACACCGTAATACCGATATATATGGTTTTAATAGAGGATTTGAAAAACAATATATTCCTCCTTTATGCCGAATACCACTTTTAAATAAAGAGTATGGAATTGTAGCAATGAATGATTTTTTTTTGATTATTTCATCAAAATTTCCATACCCGGATTCAGCAATAAAAATAATATCATTGATAAATTAAATTTTGGAAAATTGTTTATTTTCTTTAAAACCGGTGGAATTTAAATAAAAAATATTTAATTTATCAATATTTTCTTTATATCTGTAACCAATTTGATTATTTAGTTTTTCAATTAAAATATTTGATTTTATTTTTACATTAAATTTTGAATTTTTAAAAATTTCATTAATTTCTTTTTTTCCTAAATATTTCACCTCATAATTAAAATTATTATAATTTTCATAATTATTTTTTTATTGAAATTAATAATATTATCTAGTAATTTTCGTTTATTACTATTAATATTATTATTATGAATACTATTACTAAAAATAAATTTTTATTTTTTATTTTTTTTTTTTGATAAAAAATTAAAAATAATAAAATTAAAAGAAAAAATAAAAAAGAAAATTGAGTAAAATTAAATGAGAAAATAAGTAAATATAGATTAAAAAAATTATAAAGAAAAATTTCGTTACCCTAAGAAGCATAATTCAGTAAAAGGTTTTTAAATAAATTTCAAAAAATAATAACAAATTCTGAATCATATACTAAAGAAAATAATGTTATAATAATTCATGTATTCTATTAAATGCATGTGTTTTAAGATATTATTACATAAATAAGGTTTTTAAGATTACGTAAAATGTATTTGAACTATTTAAACTGCTTTGTGAAAAAATTTAATTATTGATCGGCATTACATTATGCAATAATATACGTAATTATATAATTATATATGTAAAATTTTATATCAATCATTACATATATACCTATTTAAATATATAAATATTAAATAACTATTTATAATTAATGAATTAAACAAATAAATCACTAAATTTATATAATTAAATAAATAAAAATACATAAAGTAAAATAAAATAAAAAGTGAAATAATATATCATAAACTATATGAGAATCATATAAAAATAAAAAAATGAAAAAATAATGAATCTTTAAATTTTCCGTATTTGATTAACCTAACCCTTTTATATTGACTAATCATTTGTCCATAGTTACTAATTTAATAATTCAAATATTTGCTATATTTATATTCTAACGTAATATAAAAAGTGATATCTATAATATGATATATATTTACTATTATTCATGTTTTAAAGGTTTCCGAAGAATATATATATAAGATAATAAATTTTTTAAGTTTTTAATGATATTTAATTTTGGAATTATATGCGTAAAATTATATATATAAAAGATTTTTATTTTATATATATACACATTTTTTATAAATAAAAATATTATTTTATATAATATCAAATTTTTTTTATTTTATATATATAAACAAAATGTTACACAAAATTTTTTGATATTAGTTTTATTAAAAATTTTTTTGTGCTATGTTTCTTTGACTTGCAAAATAAAATAAAATGATAAACATTTTCTTAGTCTAGATTTATTATTTATTTATTATATTATTTTACTTAACATATTCAATCAATAGAAATACATGAATTATTATTATGAAATATTATTACGAGATATAAAAATTTTTTTGTTAACTAAGTAAAATTTCTCATAATAAATAATAATAATAAAATTGATTGAAATATATCTACTATTTCTTGTTTTACTGATTCTTCATTTCATTATTATTTGTAATAAGATATTTTGAAGTATGATAAATTTTCTAATTTTTTTTACTTTTTGTTTATATCTTTTTCAGAAAATTTTCTTTTTATAAATTGTAATAATAAATATTAATATTAATTCATGTATTAATTTTTATAATTTATTATTTTATTTTTATAGATAATTTTTATAAAACTTTTTATATTTTATTATATAAATTTACAGTAATTTAATTATAAGGGTTAGATTTAAAAATATATATGTTATATCCAATATTAAAAATAATAAATTATATATTATATAATCAAATATCCAATATTAAAAATAATAAATTATATATTATATAATCAACTGTCAAGTTTTAGTTCGAATCTCATTTTTTTTACCCCTGGAATATAATTATTTATTTAATAAATTCATTTTACCTCTGTATTTAAACTTCAATAACTAACTTAATAAATTAACGATCGAGTCCACAAATCTGAAATATCAACAAAAATTTCACCCTTTATTTTTAACGAGAAAATTGATTGGTCTTTAATTGTAACAACGAATGAAATTTTAAGGTTTTAAATTATTAAAAAGGAAAATGTAAATAATTTTTTTATCTATATTTTTTATTTTTTTATCCTTTTTTTCATATTTGGCTCCTATAAATCAAATGTCCCGTAGCATATAGTTCCACAATATGATTGGCTAATTATTAATTTATTATATTTAATTTATATTAGAATATTATTTCTTATATAAATATAAAATTCTATTATTATTTAATTTAATAAAGACAAAATAAAACATAAAATAAAAAAAAAATGGTGATTAATAGTTAAAGATAAGGTTAGGTTTAACCCTAATAATTTTTTAATTAAGAATAAAAACTTTTCATTATATAATCTTCAATTAAGATATAAGAAATTTATTATCATTCTAGTATCAATATATTTTGTTTTAGTAAAAATACATCTTTTGAAAACTTTAAATCTTCAAATTTTTAATCGATATATTTATGTTAATTTAAAGAAATGATTTGATATTGTTTTTCTGATTTGAATATTCTTTTCCTATCAAAATAATTTTTTTATGTTATAAATTTTAGAAAATATTTTATATTTAGAATAAACATAATCTCTAAAATTTTCATTTTCTGTTAATTTTTGGAGAAACATTTAACCACACATTCTTTGTTATTGATATTATCTTCGTATATCATGTCAACAATTTTATTCATGTAAATTCTCTATCGTATATTTAATTTTACTTTTTAAATTAATATTCAAATGCATGTTTGATATTTATATTATTATTAAAATTATAATTCTAATCTTTATCATTGTTTTTAAGAGTTTTTATTATGTTAATAATGAATTTATTTTATATATAAACTGTAATACTAATTAAAACTAAAAAAAACAATATTAAAAATGTTTATAATTAATGTTTCTAAATTTTATAAAAAATTAAAAAATGTGAATTTTTTTTTAATACTTTAAATTTATCTTAATTCACTATTTATATTATTTTATATGAATAAAAAATTATCAGATTTATGAATTATACTGTTCCGAATGAATGGTTTATTTTTGATTTCACTTCTTCACATGTCATACGAATATTTTTATTTTTTCGATGTCTTGTTTTTATTTTTTTCTTAAATTTTTTTTAATCTTTTAAATTTATAATTATATACTATACTAAATTAAGTAAACAAGATTCAAGATTTTTCTTAATAATTTTTTAAAATAAAAAAAAATTTATTTTATAGATAGTTAATAAAAATTTAAATAATTATAGATTAGATTTTTGTTTTTATAAACATTTCTATCTATATTTTTAAAATTTTATATTTATCTTTGTCTTATTCTTTTTTTTAGTAAGAATATTATAATTATTACTATTATCTAAAATTTTATATTATTTTCTATATATTTGAATATTAAAAAAATATATATCTATTTATGAATAATTTAATATTGAATATTAAAAAAATATCTTTGAATAATTTAAGATCTTAGAATATTCTAAAAATTCCTTAAAAAAGTATTTTCAAATTTTTAAAAATGTTTAGAGCAATCAACTATTCTAATAATTTTGTTTCACTGATAAAAAATTAACAGATCTGGAAAATATGGATGATCTATTAGAAAGCGAAGAAATAAACGGTAACACAGATAATGAAAGTAGTGAAACGGAACAGAAAAATTTTCTCCAAAATTATTTTATAGTGTGCAACTTTAAATACGAATATCTCCTGATCTAGTAGAGATATCGAAATAATTCTTGCACGACTAAATTTTTCGGAGCGCAATCTCTCGGGTGAACATATTTTCAATCCATATATTTTAAAGCAAAAATCACAAGTGGTTATCGAGATATGACAATTTAAAGTTATAACCCATTTTCACGAATTTATATTTGATTATTAATTTTTTTATTTATTCACACGAAACGTGAAAATTTAATTTTTTTAAATAGTATTGTTTTATAAAAATTATTTATTTAATTATTGTTGAATAACGTTGAAATATGCAAATTAATTTCGAAAGTGATTTCGAAATTTTGATCACGTTATTTTTACATATGGTTTATAATTGTTGATTCAATAAAGATTTTATTTATATAAAATTATAATTTTCTATTTAGGGGCTATTCTAAATAATAAAATTATATTTTTAAATATTTAAATTCTTAAATTGGAATATCTCGCAAACTAGTGGTCCAAAAATGTGCTGAAATTTTTGATATATTGTTGTTATCTCGAGTATAATTTCTCAGTGAGCATAAAATCAACTGAATATCTCAAATTTTTTTTTACTAATTTATTAAGGGTAAGATTAAATTGTAATATTTTAATTTTATCATAATAACAATTACCTAATAATGATGAACAAAAAAAAAAAATATGATCTTGCATGGCAACTCTCACTAACACATAATTATATTTATCTATATTATTTGATGGATTTTTCTTTTTGCATTGGTAAATACTATTTATAATGATAGCATTGTAAGACATGTAAAAATCACATGAAGAACCAACTTTTGCTGTAAATGTTTCAGAAACTTTAACACTAGTAGTATTAGTTTTACTTTGTTCATACATATCTGTCCAATTAACTTCAGTAATTGCTTGATTAGTATTTTCATTATTTATTATAAATCCAATATCTTTTGTTTTAACATATGTATTGGTAGTACTTTCACCATTCGTTCTAGCAATTGAGTTTGATATGATGTTGTCTCCTGTAAGTTTTGCTATTGAAATACTGTCTACTTTAGAATCAGTTGTTGATTCTGATGTAGAACTACCTGTTGTTTTAGCATCAGAACTTCCATTACACTTAACCGTTCCATCTTGAGTTCCATCAGTTGTTGAATAAGTTTTAGTTGTTGATTTGGACGTATCAACTTCCTCATGTTGTGTACTATTAGATACATTAACCGTTATAGTTGTACCATCAATGTTAACAACAGATCCTCCTACCGTTTCAGTTTGACTTTTTCCACTACTAAATTGAATCTGTTCTACAATTTCAGTTCTTGAATCAGTTTTACCTATTTGATTTTGGTCAGCATGATTATAAGAATTAACGCCAGATACTGCTTTTGATATAGAGTTAGATTTACTTTCAGTAGTCGAATAAGTTGGGGTATCTATCTCCTTGGTTTAGTTTCTACTGCTGTTATTTCAGTTCCTACTATTGATTAAGTTTTTACTACAGTTTAGTTTTACTATTGTTAGTTGATTTTTTTCCACCAATAGTTTAATTTTTACTACTGGATTCTTGATTTTTATTGGTCAATATATACTTCATTAAAGGCTATTAATTGGTTTAATATTTATTTTTATTTTTTTTTAAATTTTAATTACTAGTTGTGGATAGGGGCTTGAATCAATTAATTAGATTTTAAATTAGTTTAGTTAATATTAGTATTGTCTATTATTATTATTTATTATTATTAAATTATAACAACTTGTTCGACATTGTAATTTTTACAGATAGGGGTCTTGTAACAACTTCTATGAATTTAATTTAATATAAATAGAACAAGAACAAGAACAAGAACAATGTTAACAACTTGAAAAATATTCTAGAATAGTTTGAAGATTCTAAAAGCTCATGGAAAAAGATAGAAGAATTGATAAAGAATAAGAAATTAAAGGCAATCATATTTTAATCATAAATTTGATAATACAGAAATGTATTACAGGGCATTCGTTAAAGAATTTTTAACAATAATAAAAGGAATAGAACATAACCAATATTTTTTAAGAAATACGAAAATATTTTCTATTTACGAAAAATGAAATTTACAATTGATAACCTAGTTTTATTTTTTTTATTAAATACATTGCTAGTATTGAGTGGTCAAGTAGATGTATTAAATAGTATGTTTGACTACGATGAAATTTGTAAACTTCATTATGAATAAGCTGGACCTAATATACATTTAAGTTCAATGGTATTCGAAGGATTTGATTTCATTTTGAATTCTACTGTAAAAGATTGATAAGAAATAGATTACAATAACACAAACACAAAAATAAAAAAAAAAAAAAAATAAAATAACGTAATAAAAATTTGTTTTATTATAATAATTTTTTATTAATATTTAAATAATTAAAATTTTATATTTGTAACGGAACGGTTATTCCAATATTACAATTGACACCAATATTGAAAACGTACACGAAAAGAAAATAAAATAAAAGAAAGTTAATTATACTTTGTAATATCGGAACACCTTTCCTTTGTTAACCCGAAAGGTCGGTGTCGATATATATTAGTATAATTTTAATTTATTTTTTTTTATTTAAAATTTGTTTTATTAGAATATAGTTTTATTAATTATTAAAAATTAATAACTAATCTTTGTAGTGTTTCGAAATACTTATGAATTAATTATTACTAATATATATAAAGTTATAAAAAGAATAAAAGCACAAAGAAAAATATTTTAACTAAAAGTTTTACACCTATTTATACTTTTTGCGGAAAAATAGTTTTAAAAATAAAAGTTCATAAAAATTATAAAAAATTGCTAGAAACTAAGATATTTTGATATAAAATGAATCTCATAGAAAAATAAAGAAATATTATATAATTTTTTCTTAAAGTTTCTAATTTCATTCCATGTAATTCTATAAAGAAATACAGAAATAAAATACAGAAACAAATACAGAATAAAATACAGAAATTTATAATAAATGAATTTAAAATAAAATTTTTATAAAATTTGGAACAAGGTGTGAGTCGAACCCAGAGTGTTCGCCCAGATGGTCATAGTTACTAACACTAGACCATGGTTACTATTTTACTAATTGTGATAAATAATGGAATTATTAAATCATAATTCCTGGTAAATATTCATAAATTAAATAGAAATAATTTCTATTTAATTTATGAATAATAATCATTTAATGATTATCAGCTAAATTAATAATTTTAATTATTAATTTTGTTATTTACAACTTTTTAACTATTTACATTTATTATTTACAATTTTTAATTATTTATAAGTTTTAATTATTATTAAAGATTTATTTAATTATTTAAAAATTATTTTTCTTTTGAATTTTATTATTAATATTTTTATTAAATTTTATTTTATTCTAGAAATTATTTTATTTAATTTATAATTAATATTTATAATATTTATTCTCTTTTTATTTATTTCTTTCTAGAAAACTTAATTATTTTTGTATACTATTAAGTTAGTATACTGACTAATTTAATTTTAGGTTTAATTAATATTTATATTATATTTTATTTTAGTTAAAATTTATGGTAAATTTTTAATATTAAATTTACCAGGAATTATGATTTAATAATTCCATTATTTATCAATTGAGGGATTCGTTACAATATTTAAATTTAATAACAATTACACCTTTCAAAATTTTGTCGCGAATATTAGTGGATTTAAAATTGAAATTCACTAATAGATCAATTACATTTAAATTTCGTTATTGACTAAATCACTTAAAATTCGATTTTCAATAAAATAAACAAATATTAAAAAGTATTTAAATTGATATTGTAAAGGGTTTGGACAAATTAAATAAATATTAATCAACTTAATTTAACCCTTAAGATATTAATAAAAATAATCAGAAGAAAAATAACGATAACTTGGCAAATATTGAAGATTTCCCGCTTGATTTTATGCTCATTGAGAAGCTCTGCTCAAGAGCTACAACATATCTGAATTTCAGCCCATTTGGACCACTGGTTGGCGAGATATTGGACTTTAAAGGTTTATACAATATAAAAATATAATTAAATATTTACAAGGATCCATAAATAAATAATTATAATATTTTATATAGATAAAATCTTTTTATTTCAATAATTATATTATAATTTATAATAATAATAATCATTCAGATATACAGAAAACGCCTTCAAATAATTTATAAAATATTAATTAGAATAATAATAATAATTTATATAATATATTATAATAATTGTTAATTATTTTTATAAAAATTAGAATAGTTGATTATTATATTAATTTACAGAAATTCTTAGAATTCTAAAAATCTCAAAAAGATTTAAAATTTACTTAAGATCTTAAATAATTAAAAATATCCCATTTTATCTAGAATTAATTATACAGAAAAGATTATAAAAATCCAAAGATAAAAATAATTAATATATAGATAAATAATTAAATAGTATACTAAACAATTAAAATAATTAAATAGTTAACTAGTTAAATAATTAGAATAGTTATAAATCTAAATCTTAGATTATAAATTCTTATCATTAAATTTATTAATAGTTTATATAGTTTTATATTAGTTTTATATAGTTAGATTTTTATCAATATTATTTTATTCATATATTTTATTTAAAATTATACATGTATAAATATATTATCAATAGATTATAATAATTAAATGTATTAATAATTATTAGATTTAGAAAAAGTATAAATAAGGATTGAAATTACAATTCCTTTTAATCTTTGTAAGATTATTAACTAAATAACTTAGAATTAATGACTTAATAATCTAATTATTATTTAAACTTTTCTTAATTAATTATTAATAAAAAATATTATTATAAAACTTAATTATTTTAAAAAAGTGTTCTTTTAATTAATTAATTTATTGTGTATTAATAAATAAATTTGCCTATTAATTATATATTTGTTTAATTAGTTATTTTGTTATTAATTAAACATCTTGACCTGACCATTATTAAACCAAAACTACCCTCATTTAACAATAATCTTACCTGCTGTTTTCTGGTTACCTTAAGATGTTTGGAAATTCCTATAGAGCTACCACTCCTGCACCTGAAGTTCCCATGGCTGAAGAAGTTGAACAACTTAGGCAAGATGCTACCAGAACTGCTGCTGAAATTATCGATGGTGTGCAAGCAAACTTTGTTTCAACTAATGATTTTACCCAATATTATGAACAACTAGAATCTAGGCTAAATAATATTTATTCTGCTATAGAAAATATTAATCAAAGATTAAATACTGAAAATACTGCGCCACAAGGATATGAAAGATTTGAAACTCCTAGACCATTACTTGGTAATCAAGATTCTGATGATAGTTCTACCGACACAAACTTCGATTTAGATAGAGATGTAATTATGAAAAGTAAATTTTCTGCTCCTTTAAATCAAGTTCCAGAACCAGGATTTTTCTCAGGAAAAACTTCGGAAACTGAGTTATTTTGCCAACTTTGTGAAGATACATTCAGAACTACGCCACATAAATATTTACCAGAAGAAACAAAAATTAATTTTGTCAAATCACGTTTAAGAGATTCTGCAAGAAACTGGTACTTAACCAAGTATAGAGGCAATATTAAACCAGGAACAATGTTTGAATTATTAGCTGGTTTAAAAGCTGCTTTTTCAAATGTCGCAAGCTATAAATTAGCTAAAATTAAATTAATTTCCTTAAAACAACATTATGGAAAAATAAATGAGTATATAGATGAATTCAGGAGTTATACTCGTTTATTTAACTGTGAAGAAGAACCATTAGCTTTAATATTTTATAATGGATTACACCCTAAATATCAAGAACAAGTTCAAAAGTTAGATGTATTTCCAGCCACATTAGAAGATATTATTACTACGTGTATACTATTTGAAAACTCTATTAGTGTAAAAAATTCCATTAGACAATCTAATAGCAATAATAAAAATAACAAGAAAAGAAATTCCAGCCACCATTCTAATTACAAAATATTAAAATAATTACAAAAATTATAATAATAATTATCACAAAAATTATTCTAATAATCAGAATAATTACAACAAAAATTCTGATGTTAGTAAAGCCACGAAAATTACTACAAAAAATTAAAAAATGAACATCATTTGGAGTCAATGAATGTTCATAATCAAAAAATTTTATCCTATAATTTCCCAATTAATTTAGACTCCAATCCAATTCGCGAAATACCAGAAACTTTTTACAAATTCAATTGTAAAATTCCACTAAAATTAAATGATTTAAATGATAATAATTTAAAAAATCAATTTAATAAACAATATGAATCAATTCTAGACAGTGGTTCATATTGCAATTTTATTTCAACCAAATTAGTTAAAAATTTAAATTTAAAGCCACAAAAAACAACCAGAATTATACAAATTAATGGTATAAGTGGTGCTACCAAAATTAATGAATATGTTAACCTATATTTTCAAGCAAAAATATCAATTAATAAATCAATTTATTTAGTTACTTTTAAAGAAAAATTTTTAATAACAGACAAAATTCCTACTTATTTATTACTTGGAAATAAATTTATGAAAAATTATAGCTTACATTATAATTACAATGACAAAATTATTTTTACAGATTTAAATTTCAATCAATTTAAGAAAAAATTTTTATCAATAAAAAATTATAAAAAATTTAATAAAAATTTTATTTATTCAAAATTATATAGTCCAAACTTTAATAAATATAAAAATTTTAATAAAAATAATTATAGAAAATTTAATAATAAAAAATTTTATGAATCAAATTTTACATGTAAACAAAACAATTTAGTAGATTCAACGTTAAATAAATCCACAGATAATAGTCCAAATTACACCAAATTTCAGATTTATATGAATTATGATAAAAACAACAAGAATATCAAAAATAAAAAGCCACATTTATATTTAAAATTTTTCAAAAAACGCGATCCAAATTCTAGAAAAAATTATGAAAATATTAATCAAAATAATTTGAAAAATATAGCTAATAATGATAATAATAAAAATTTAGCTTGTGTAACCACAAATAATACCACAAAAATTAATGGAAATTTTTCAAAAAATTTATTAAAAAATTCAAAAAATAATTTTGAAATTCAAGATGAATTTAATTTCAATAATTTTATATATTCATTTTTATCTAATAATAATGAAGAAATAGATTATTATGATGATGAAGAAGAAGAAGAAGACTTTGAAATAGCAGATATTCCTGAAGCATATAGAGATTTAGTTGAAGTTTTTAGTAAAATTAAAGCTGATAAATTACCACCACATAGACTTACTGACTGCAAGATTGTACTACAAAAAGATGCTACCTTACATTATGGTCCAATATATCCACTTACAGAAGAAGAAAATAAAGTTTTGAAAGAATACATAAAAGAAAACTTAAAAAAGGGTTTTATTAGACATTCTGAATCACCTGCTGGATACCCAGTTTTATTCCAAAAGAAAAAAGATGGTACTTTGCGTCTTTGTATTGATTATAAAAAACTTAATGCTGTTACAGTAAGAAATTCATATCCATTACCTTTAATAACAGATATTATTGAAAGAGTAAAAGGTGCAAATTATTTTACTAAGTTAGATCTTCGTTCTGCTTATAATTTAATTCGCATAAGAGAAGGTGATGAATATAAAACAGCTTTTCGCACAAAATATGGACATTACGAATATCTTGTAATGCCATTTGGATTAACTAACGCTCCTGCTACTTTTCAATCATTTATAAATTCAGTTTTACGCCCATATTTAGAAAAATTTGTTATTTTATATTTAGATGATATATTAATTTATTCAAAATCATTAGAAGAACATACTGAACATGTTAGAACAATATTAAAAACATTATTAGATAATAATTTATATGTTAAACCAAAGAAATGTGAATTTCATAAACAACAAGTTGAATTTTTAGGACATGTAATATCTGGAAAAGGAATAGCTACCGATCCAAATAAAATTAAATCAGTAAAAGAATGGCCAACTCCAAAATGTGTCAAGGATATACAAAGATTCTTAGGTTTATGTAATTATTACCGCCGCTTTGTTGAAAACTTCGCATTTATAGCTAAGCCATTGCACAATTTAACTAAAAAGAATATAAAATTTATTTGGTCGAAAGAATGTGAAGATGCTTTCCAAGAATTAAAAACAAGACTTACTACTTCTCCAATCTTGTTACATCCAGATACACAAAAACCATTTATTGTGGAGTGTGATGCAAGTAACTTCGCAATAGGTGCAATTTTATCACAAAAGGATGATGAAGGAAAACTTCATCCTGTTGCTTATTATTCCAGAAGCTTAAACAATGCTGAATTAAACTATTCAATAACAGAAAAAGAACTATTAGCTATAAAAAGTGCATTTTCTACTTGGAGACACTTACTACTGGGAGCTAAGTATCAAGTTACGGTATTCACTGATCATAAAAATTTGATATATACTTTAGGAGGAAAAGTTGAAAATCAACGTCAACATCGTTATATTCTATAATTCATTAACAAAATATTTTTTTTTTTTTTTTTTTTTTTTTTTTTTTTTTTTTTTTTTTTTTTTTTTTTTTTTTTTTTTTTTTTTTTTTTTTTTTTTTTTTTTTTTTTTTTATTTAATAAATATAAATAAAAATAAAATAAAATATTTATAATATATTAACACTTTCAGTTAAAAAGTTTATATTTTTTTTTTTTTTTTTTTTTTTTTTTTTTTTAATTAAATCAACTTCGTTGCATTTATTCTTTCAAGAATATAATTTTCACTTATCTACCGCCAAGGAAGAAAAAACGGAAAACCAGATAGCTTGTCAAGAAGACCAGATTATGAAAAAGACTTAGAAGAAATACGCCCAGAACATATCTTAGATAGCAAGAATATCTCTACTACTCCATGTTTAATAGGTGTTGTAAGTACTTTGATCGATAAAATTATTGAAGAAACCAAGAAGATGAAACAGCTAAAGATATTCACTTATACTTTAGCCCAAACAATGCTAATCAAGGTTACTTTTATCGACCATTTAGGAAAATGAATAAATTTCAAATTAAAAATAATATGATATTATACAATAATCTTATTTATGTTCCAGCTTCTTTACGATTAGAAATATTAAATAGGTACACGATAAACCTACTGCTGGACATTTAGGAATTAGAAGAACTGAAGAATTAATTTCTAGAAACTTTTGGTGGCCAAAGATGCATGAAGATATTACAAATTGTCAACTCTTGTGATCAATGTGCTCGAAATAAAGTTACTAGACACAAGAGATATGACTTATTAAGACCTTTGGAAGTTCCTGATCGCCCTTGGAAGTCAATCGAAATAGATTTCTTATGTGGACTACCTGAATCTAAAAAATATACAGTAATTATGGTTGTTGTGGATCGTTTTTCAAAAATGATTCACTTAATTCCATTTAAAGAAATACCTACTGCCGAAGAAACAGCCAAAGCATTCATAAAACACATATTTAGATTGCATGGACTACCTGAGGATATCTACACTGACAGAGGAACACAATTCACTAGTGCTTTATGGCTAGAACTTATGGAAAAACTTTGGATTCGACCAAAGATTGCTACTACCGACCATCATGAAACAGTTGGTCAAGTGGAACGTTGTAATTCATTCATAGAACAGTATTTAAGATGCTACTCAAGAGCCTTTTTCCATGATGATTGGGTTGAATGGCTACATTTAGCAGAATTTGTTTATAACAATACAATTAATGAGTCTACTAAGCAAACTCCATTCTTTATTAACTATGGTTTTAATCCATCAATTGATGATATTTTCTTATTTAACGGTACTAACTCTAATTTTAAATATATTCAAAATGTAGGTGATAACTTTCCTTTAGTTAAAGAAGTGTTAATGCGTGCACAAGACCTATACAAAAGACAAGCTGATAAGAAAAGAATTGTTGCACCAGAGTTAAAAGAAAACCAAAAAGTATGGATTAATGCTCCACCAGCGTTTACTACTAATGAAAATCAAAAACTTGCTCCACGCAAGTATGGACCATACAAAATTTTAGAAGTGCTACCTAATGGTAATTATAAAATCGACATTTCGAAGTCACCTTTCCCAAAACATCATCCAGTATTCCATATTTCTGAATTAGAACCATACATTTCTACTCCAGAAATATTTAAAAATAGGAAAAAATACAAAGAAACTACCGCCGAAATAGTAGAAATAGCCGATTTAAAACTAACTATAAAGAAAAACGTTATGAATATAAAATAAGGTACAAACATAGGCTAACCTGGCACTGGGTGCCTGCAACAGTTATTGAAAACGACCCACGTTACCAAGAATTATTAATCAATTTCAATAAAAGCATTCGCAAACATTAATTTCAATTTCAATTTAAACCAATATATAAAAAATCAATAATATAATCCAAAAAACAATTATCAATAATATTTACTAACACACCATAGACTCATCTCAACAATTCATTTTGAAATTTCAACAAAATTCATAACAAACTTAAATTTCAATTTCAAAAAAATTTTTTAAAATTTTTCATATAAATTAAATAATCAAAAAAATTAAAAAACACTTCAATTTTATTAAAATTTAACATGCGATCGTTTTACATCTTTATTTCAAAAATTACAATTTTACACTAAAAATCAAAATATACAATATACACAGTCAATTATTATCAAAATTAATATTAAAATTGTAAAGGATTGTTAAAAAATAGATTACAACAACAATTTAAAAACACTAACACGAAAATTAAAAAAAATATTCTAATAAAAATATATTTTGTTAAAATATATGTTTTATTAATTTTCTGAAAATTAAAAAATTTAAAATAATAACAATTACACCTTTCAAAATTTAAGAAATTTTGAAGTATTTTTATATTTTTTTTATAATTATATTTATTATATATTATACTAATTTATTTATATTTAATTTCTATTTATTTACGGACTATCTAACTAACTAAACTTTATTATTTAATAAATTTATTTATTATTTCTAAAAATGGAAATTTTAAATTAACTATTTAAACTAAGACTAAATAATTTCAATTGAGTTCATTTATTATTTATTTATTATTCTAATATTAATAATATATTTTATTATATATTTTAAATTTAAAAACAATGAAAAATTTTATAAATTAAAAGTGAAAAAATTAATATTTCACAAAATAAATTAATAATTTATTTTGTTTTGAACTTTATTTAATTGATTTAAATTATTGTTTCACAATAATTTTACAGAAATATTTTTTGTAATTCAGTTACTTGAAAAGTGGCTGAATTTAAAATTAAAGATATTATAATGTGGCGTATAATATCTTTACAATCTCTCTCTTTAAAGTCGAGCTCCTGCGAGATTACAATTTTCTTGGTTCAATGTTAATAAAAACAGGTCGAGGCTTATGTCTAATATAATAGTCATTATTAAAGTCATCCTCTTCAGAACTCTTACCTTTTCTAGATCTTTTAAGGTATTGTTGAATCAATTGCTTGTCTGTTACTTGGTCTTCTTTGATCCACGATTGATCTACTGGATCGTTACCTTTCCAGGACATAAGATAATAAGTTTCACCTTTATAGGTCTTCATATCGATTATCTTATCCGGACTTTTATCGATTGAGTCAACAGTTAGATGTGTATTTCTTCTAGGTCTCAAAGATCTACCTTTAAATTCATTTTCGTGATATGGTTCTAAAAGAGAAACATGAAAGACAGGATGACAACGCATATCACTAGGAAGATCTAATTCGAAAGCGAGAGGACTAACTTTTTTAGTAATAGTAAAAGGACCCATCATTTGATCTGCTAATTTTTTCTTGCTATTTTTTATATTGAGACCTTTGTATAACCACACTTGTTGACCCACTTCAAAACTAGGAGCATTCAATCTTCTTTTGTCTGCATACTTTTTATAGGTTTTCTTAGCATTATTCAAGTTTTCTTTAAGGAGTTTAATATTATTTTCAATATCAATGACTCTTTTTTCAGCGCTATTTGGATTATCAAAGGATGGAATTTCTGGAGAGAATTTAGGATTAAATCCATAATTGGAAAAGAAAGGTGATTGTTTAGTAGATTGGTGGATAGTATTATTATAAGAAAATTCAGCAAAAGGTAAAATATCCACCCAATTATTTTGTCTTTCGTTAATAAAGCATCGAAGATATTGTTCCAAGATTCCATTCACCCTCTCCGTTTGACCGTCAGTCTGAGGATGATTAGCAGTGGAAAGAGAATGATTAATATCAAGTAACTTACACATTCTATTCCAAAATTCAGAAGTAAATTGGGAGCCTCTATCAGAAATAATGGAATCTGGAAAACCATGAAGACGGAATATATTGTTAATGAATGAATCAGCTGCGATTGAAGCAGTAGGCAGACAACGTAAAGGAATAAAATGAGCCATCTTAGTTAACCTATCGACTACAACCATAATAGTAGTCATTTCTCTTGATTTAGGAAGTTCAACTATGAAGTCCATTGAAATTTCCTTCCAAGGTCTTTCTGGAGTGGACAATGGGGAGAGTAATCCATAAGGTTTATGTTTTGGAACTTTTGACTTGCAACAAATAAAACAAGACTTAATAAATTTTTTAATATCTTTTCTCATTTTAGGCCACCAAAAATTTCTAGAGATTAATTCGAATGTTTTCAAAACACCAAAATGACCTGCTGTTATCGAATCATGATGAATTTCAAGAATTTTGCCACGAAGATTATACGGAACGTAAATGAGATTATTAAATAACAAGAAACCATCTCCGTCTAATTTTAAACAATCCATCTTTTTAAAGGGAGCATTCCCGTTCCTTCCTTCTAATATGAATTCTCTAGCTTTATTATAAAATTCGTCTGATTTTAAGTTTTTAAGTATAGAACTGACAATAGTTTTATCTTCAATGTTGCAAACACGAATAACACAACAAGAAGTAATTCTGTAAACATTAAAAAGATGATCACTTCTACGAGATAAAATATCGGGTTTACCTGATTTCTTTCCTGCACGATAAATAAGTTCGAAATCAAATCGTGACAAGAATTCATTCCATCTAATTTGTCTTTGCGAAAGCATCTCAGGTTTTCTTGGGAATGTGAGATTTTTGTGATCAGTATAAATAATAAACCGTTGTCGAGCGCCTTCTAAGTAATGACGCCATTCTTCTAAAGCAGTCTTGATAGCAAGTAATTCTTTATCATAAATTGGGTAGTTTCTTTGAGCTTGATTGAGGCTTTTCGAAAGAAATGCAATGGGATGTAACTTTCCATCGAATTCTTGAGAAAGAATTGCTCCAACAGCGAAATTACTTGCATCGGTTTCAACAATGAATTGTTGATTACTATCAGGGTGTTTTAAAATTGGAGCAGAGGTAAAGAGATTTTTTAAAGTATCAAAAGCATTTTGTTGTTCATCACTCCAATTATAAGGAACATTTTTTCTTGTAAGTTTGTGTAATGGATTAGCAATTTTTGCAAAGTCTTTAATAAAAATACGGTAGTAATTGCATAATCCAATAAATGATTGTATCTCTTTGACATTTTTTGGAACAGGCCAATCTAAAACTGCTTTTACCTTTTCTTTATCCATTTCTAAACCACGTCTAGAAATTACATATCCAAGAAAGGTTGTTTCTTCTACATCAAATTCACACTTTTCCAAGTTTAAGTATAAATTATTTTCTAACAATTTAATTAATACCTTTGTTACATGAGTATGATGTTCTTTAATATTCTTAGAGTATATGAGGATATCATCAATATAAGAGATTACGAATTCATCAAGATAATCACTTAAAACATCATTTATAAAATGTTGAAATGTAGCTGGAGCATTTTTTAACCCGAAAGGCATTACTAAATATTCATAATGACCATAACGAGTACGAAATGCAGTTTTGAATTCATCTCCTTCTTTGATTCTTACTAAATTATATGCAGATTTTAAGTCTAATTTAGTAAATATTTTGGCTCCTTTGACTCTATCTAATAAGTCACTGATTAAAGGAAGAGGATATGAATTGCGGATGGTCATTTCATTAAGTTTTCTATAATCAACACACAAACGTAAAGAACCATCCTTTTTTTTAACGAAAAGAATAGGTGCTCCAGCAGGAGAAGTAGATTTTCTAATAAACCCTTTTTCTAAATTCTCTTTTAAATATCTTTTTAATTCCTCTCTTTCAATTTCATTTAAAGAATATAGTGGTCCGTAAAACAAACTACTATTTTCTTTTAATTTTATTTCACAATCGTAATCACGATGTGGAGGCAATTTCTTACAATTTTGTTCATTAAACACATCAATAAAATCAATATATTGTGATGGTACAGTGACCATTTTTTCATCTTTATTTATAATATTTAATTTTTTAATAACTCTACATGCATAAGATATTTTACTTTCTTTTTTAATACATGAATTTTCATTACAAGAATCATTATTACATTTATTTTTATCTTTTTTATTACTAAAATCGTTATTATTACTATCACTAATTTCTTCACTAATTTTACTGTCACTAATACTATCATTAATGCTATCAATATCACTAGTACTATCGCTATTACTATCAAACATAAAACTATCATTAACATCACTTTCATAGTCAACATCACTATCATTGATTGTACGAACTAATCTTCCTTTGAAATATTCTTCTCTCTCTTCTTCGTCTTCAATAGACCAGTTAGCTTTTGAAATAGAGGGTTCTTCCTTAAACGTCTTCTTAACCTCATTCCTCTCACCTTCATCTTCAGCAGGTTCTTTTCCTTTTCTTGATATAATTTTGATAACTGGTTTCTTTTCTTTCTTTGAGTTTCTTTTTCTCTTTCCATAATTGCAGAAACGTGCACAGAAACCAGAACTGAAAGCTAATTTCTTATTATCGTGGTAGTTTGAGGGGCAGTGCTTTTCGATCCAAGGTAAACCTAAAATGATATCGACATCAGGGATTCGAAGGACATAAAATTTAATAAGTTCATAGTGGTTTCTTTTTCTTAAAATACATTTTTCTGTTTCTTTTTTAACCTTGGAAATTCCATAGCCTAACCCAGACACTCCAAAAGGTTCCTTTATTTGATTTATATTAATACCGATTAATTTAGCAAATTCTGGGTGAATAAAATTAAGGTCTGCCCCAGAATCAATGAGTACCCTAGCTTTGTGTTCGTTCACCTCATTAGTACTAATATAAAAGTCAATCACGTTATTCCTTTCTTCTTCTACAGTAGCCTTTTTTAAGTTTGATTTATGTAAACCCACGGTAGCACCAGGTTCAATTCCTTTCTCGCGTAAGGTTCTCTTAATTATTTTCATTTGTTTCGGTCTTTTCTTATTCGGGCAGTTGAACCTCATGTGTCCTTTTTGTTTACAGTAGAAACAAACTCCTTTCTTCCTTTCTTCTTCAAAAGTTTTAGTCTCTTCTCTGTATGGATTTTTATACGGCTGATAATACTGGGAGGTCCTTGGATTTTTTCTTATTCGATACAGGTCAATGTCCATAGGATCATTACCTGTTTGATGTTGATAATACGTTTCCAACGTATCATTTCTTTTAATCAAATTTTCGACTGTTACAACAGTTCTAAACAGTCTTTCTAGGGAATTGGGATTTGGATCTACTACAGCAATCTTTTCCCTCAATTGCTGTTTTAAACCTCTAATAAACATATGAATTTTAGCGCTTTCATTAAAATTTGAGCTCTGACCGATTCTCTGAAATTCGGTTATATACTCAAAAACATATCCGAAGCGCTTTTGTCTGAGGTTGCATAATCTCTCATTCGCTACCACTGCTTCTGTAGTGTAGTCTCCGAAATTTGATCGGAGTTCCCTAACAAATTCATGGTAGTCGTTAAGCAATGGGCTGTTGTTTCTTCTTAACACTGAGGCCCATTCTAAAGCTTTTCCAAACATATACGACATGAGGAATCTGATTTTATTTTCATCTTCCCTGAACCGTTCTGGATTGGATTCCATTGTTAATTCTGCTCGAGTTAGGAATCCATCTAAATCTCCGTGCTTCCCTGTGAAAATAGGGGGTTCGTTTACTAATTTGAAATGTTGATTGTGTTGTTCTCCCATATTGCTTCGTTCTTCTAATGAGAGATTCTCCAAAATACTATTAATAATAATTAAGTCTGACACTTTGTATGAATTGACTTAACTAACTTATTTATTATATTTTATGAAAAGTCGACCAGGACGCTATCCCGATTGCAATGGGTGTCGGTCGAGTTTTCTTAAATAATAAATAAATAAAAAATATTTTTTTTTTTTTTTTTTTTTTTTTTTTTTTTTTACAGTCTTCCAAACCACGTACTTTTACTAGTAGCAAGGCAGTTTCTTGAACAAGTTATATTCTAACTGGCAGCTTCTGGACTGGTAGCTTTCTAACTGGTAGTTTTCTAACTGGTAGTTTTCTAACTAGTAGCTTCTGGACTGGTTGTTGTAACGTATTTTTTTTTTTAAAATCAAAGGTAATTGTTATTGTAAAGGATTGTTAAAAAATAGATTACAACAACAATTTAAAAACACTAACACGAAAATTAAAAAAAATATTCTAATAAAAATATATTTTGTTAAAATATATGTTTTATTAATTTTCTGAAAATTAAAAAATTTAAAATAATAACAATTACACCTTTCAAAATTTAAGAAATTTTGAAGTATTTTTATATTTTTTTTATAATTATATTTATTATATATTATACTAATTTATTTATATTTAATTTCTATTTATTTACGGACTATCTAACTAACTAAACTTTATTATTTAATAAATTTATTTATTATTTCTAAAAATGGAAATTTTAAATTAACTATTTAAACTAAGACTAAATAATTTCAATTGAGTTCATTTATTATTTATTTATTATTCTAATATTAATAATATATTTTATTATATATTTTAAATTTAAAAACAATGAAAAATTTTATAAATTAAAAGTGAAAAAATTAATATTTCACAAAATAAATTAATAATTTATTTTGTTTTGAACTTTATTTAATTGATTTAAATTATTGTTTCACAATAATTTTACAGAAATATTTTTTGTAATTCAGTTACTTGAAAAGTGGCTGAATTTAAAATTAAAGATATTATAATGTGGCGTATAATATCTTTACAAAAATGGACTATTAATTATTAAAAATATTCAATTTTATTATAAAATATTCACTATTATTGATATCAATTTTATTATTCAAAAAATAAATTTTTTTTTTTTATAATTTTTCAATAAAAAATTTTTTTAATTAAAAATTTCAAAAAAAAAAAAAAAAAAAAATATAATAAATTTTAAAATTTTTTTTCAATATAAATTTCCATATATTGCTATATATTCAAAATATATCGTTCAATTAAAAATCTTTAAAAATTTAATTATCAACTATTTTATATTATATATTTATTATTCAACTTATAATATATTCATATATATTATTTTCAACTATAAATTATTTAAAATTATTAATTTCAAACTTTAATTCATATTATTTGGTTATTGACAATCGCCTGGAATTCGATTTTCTTTGGGGGAGCGATGTCGCGAATATTAGTGGATTTAAAATTGAAATTCACTAATAGATCAATTACATTTAAATTTCGTTATTGACTAAATCACTTAAAATTCGATTTTCAATAAAATAAACAAATATTAAAAAGTATTTAAATTGATATTGTAAAGGGTTTGGACAAATTAAATAAATATTAATCAACTTAATTTAACCCTTAAGATATTAATAAAAATAATCAGAAGAAAAATAACGATAACTCACCAAATATTGAAGATTTCCTCCGCTTCGCTTTGATTTTATGCTCATTGGGAAGCTCTGCTCGAGAGCTACAACATATCTGAATTTCAGCCCATTTGGACCACTGGTTGGCGAGATATTGGACTTTAAAGGTTTACACAATATAAAAATATAATTAAATATTTACAAGGATCCATAAATAAATAATTATAAAATTTATATAGATAAAATCTTTTTATTTCAATAATTATATTATAATTTATAATAATAATAATCATTCAGATATACAGAAAAACGCCCTCAAATAATTTATAAAATATTAATTAGAATAATAATAATAATTTATATGATATATTATAATAATTGTTAATTATTTTTATAAAAAATTAGAATAGTTGATTATTATATTAATTTACAGAAATTCTTAGAATTCTAAAAAATCTCAAAAAGATTTAAAATTTACTTAAGATCTTAAATAATTAAAAATATCCCATTTTATCTATAATAATTAATTATACAGAAAAGATTATAAAAATCCAAAGATAAAAATAATTAATATATAGATAAATAATTAAATAGTATACTAAATAATTAAATAATTAAATAGTTAACTAGTTAGATAATTAGAATAGTTATAAATCTAAATCTTAGATTATAAATTCTTATCATTAAATTTATTAATAGTTTATATAGTTTTATATTAGTTTTATATAGTTAGATTTTTATCAATATTATTTTATTCATATATTTTATTTAAAATTATACATGTATAAATATATTAGCAATAGATTATAATAATTAAATGTATTAATAATTATTAGATTTAGAAAAAGTATAAATAAGGATTGAAATTACAATTCCTTTTAATCTTTGTAAGATTATTAAATAACTTAGAATTAATGACTTAATAATCTAATTATTATTTAAACTTTTCTTAATTAATTATTAATAAAAAATATTATTATAAAACTTAATTATTTTAAAAAGTGTTCTTTTAATTAATTAATTTATTTATTGTGTATTAATAAATAAATTTGCCTATTAATTATATATTTGTTTAATTAGTTATTTTGTTATTAATTAAACATCTTGACCTGACCATTATTAAACCAAAACTACCCACATTTAACAAATTTCTTAAATTTTGAAGTATTTTTATATTTTTTCGTAATTATATTTATTATATATTATACTAATTTATTTATATTTAATTTCTATTTATTTACGGATTATCTAACTAAACTTTATTACTTAATAAATTTATTTATTATTTCTAAAAATAGAAATTTTAAGTTAACTAAGACTAAATAATTTCAATTGAGTTCATTTATTATTTATTTATTATTCTAATTTTAATAATATATTTATTATATATTTTAAATTTAAAAACAATGAAAAATTTTATAAATTAAAAATTAAAATTTAATAATTATTTTGTTTCGAACTTTATTTAATTGATTTAAATTATTGTTTCACAATAATTTTACAGAATTATTTTATGTAATTTTAATCACTACGTATAGTTGCTTAAATTACATTTAAGAATTTTACGCTGTGGCGTTAAATATCTTCACATCTACTGGATAGCTGATTATCAGTTATAAAACTGATAATCAGCTATCCAGTAGAATTCTAAACTGTCAAAGTCAAAAAATAGTAAACAATAGAAGATTAAGATATTTAGAACGCTTTCAACCATATAAGCTAAATTAATTTTAACAGAAAATTATTATTGGTTATTTATTTAAAGTTAATTATTAGTTAATTAAATAAAGTCTAATATTTTATTTTAAATTAGTTAACATTTATCAAATAAAATTAGTATAATATATAATTTAGATAGTTTTGATATTAATATGAAAAGTATATAAACATGTAATTCTCTCTTAAATGTGAAAACTAACTTTTTTCGTTTTTAAAAAATCTCTCGTATTTAGTTTAATAAAATCTTTATATTTTAGTTTAATAAATTAAAGCAAATAATTTTAATAAATAAAGATTACATAAAAAATAAATATCTTAAATAGAATATTAAAACATTTTATATAAAAATACATTTAGGAAACAATAGGTTTCATATACGTAGTGTTGCAATAAGCTCTTTACTTATTCTTAAGAATAAGTATTTAAATTAATAACTATGAATGAAATTTATTCTGAAGATATAGTAATAGAGTTACCAATTAATATTAACAATCTTAAATTAACAGTTATTTGTAGAGTAGTTGAAAATGAAGATTCATTTTACGATTTTTTGATTAACTTAACTCAGATTGATAATCATTTATTTATTCATCCAATTTTATATAGTCTATGTAAATTCAATAATAAAGGTTTAGTAGACGTAATAGCTCCCATTAATAATGAATATAATAATGAAGAAAATTTATTATGTATTATTAAGGCATTAGATCGCCATAAAGCTAAAAAAAACTTAAAAAAAATTGAAGGATTACCTCCTAAAAAATATATTCAAAATAAACAATTTTATGAAACATTAAATCCTCTCTTTGGTGATAAAATTGTTAATTTACTTCAAGAGTATTTTGATATTATTGCTACTTCCATTGAAGAATTAACACCTTCAGATTTATCTCCGCACAAAATAATACTTAAAGAAGGTGCTAAACCAATTAAGCAAAAATTTTACAGACTTACTAAGTTAAAGTCTGATATTTTGCAAGAAATAATTGCAAAACTTGTCGAACAAAGATTAATTGAACCTTCCAGTTCTGAATGGTCATCTTCTATTGCTTTAGTTCCTAAATTCTAATAACGACTCTTCAGAATCAGAATCTTCAAATTCCTTTGATGATAATTTTGCTAACGAAGATGACAAATACCAAAAACTAAAAACCTTTCAGCAAAAGACTTTCAAGAAAAAATGAATAAACCTTTTTCTTCCATTTCAGCTAATTATTTGAATGTATAAGGACAATTGGAAGATTTAGGTCCTCTTAAGGTGCAACGGTAACAAATATAATTATTATTAATATTATTATTAAATGTACTATTACCAAAATTATTACTAATACTATTATTCATATTTGTAACACCATTAGAAGAATTATTTTCATTGATGGCAGTGACCATTGTGTTAATTGTATTATCCACATTATTATTTGTATTATTTTGAAAATTATTATCATTTTGATAATTAAAAGAATGAATATTATTATTGTATATAAATGAATTTAATAAATATGCCGATGAATCAAGTTGAAATTAACGAGCGAAAATGGATGTTTCATAGCGAAGTAGATTATTGCAATGACCATAATCTACCCTACCAATTTAATGAAAATTTACCAAAAATACTCGGAATTGGAGGGAAACAAGCTTTATTTGGAATAACTCCACCTCTTAATCTTCGATATAAAGACCATCTTTGTAGAACACAATTTTATATAACTGACCTACCGGTCTATTAGGTTAGACTGGCTTAGACTGGCTCCGAGAACATAATCCAGATATAGACTTTGCAAATAATAAAATTTCTTTTGTGTCAGATCATTGTCTTACTTACTGTGTGACATTACCAACTAATGTCCCAGAATTCCCAGAAGAAAATTCTGCTTTCCCACGCATTGAAAATAAATCCACACGAAATAATTAAATCACTACTCTACCCATCTTTGTTGAATCAGACAAAGAGTCCTCATGTAATTCTTCTTCTCAAACTAAAAATGGAAAGCGAACCTTCGTATAAAAATCCTGAAAAAGAAATATTAACTACAAAAGAAACCCTCATACAGCTCGCATTCATGGTATCTCAAGAAATCTTACCAAAGGAACTCATGGAATTTATCGATGTATTTAGTGAAGATTCTGCCGAAAAACTTCCACCTCATCGACCATATGATTGTCAAATTAATCTTATCGAAAATGCTAAATTATTCTATGGTCCTATATATCCATTAACAGAACTGAAATCTCAAGTACTTAAGAAATACATAGAAGAAAACCTAAAGAAGGGTTTTATCCGGAAATCCAAATCACCTGCTAGTGCTCCAGTCTTGTTCGTTCCAAAGAAGGATGGTGATCTTCGCTTATGTCAAGACTACAGGGAATTAAATAAGATCACTATTCGAGACTCCTATCCACTTCCTTTGATTCAAGACATGCTTGAGCACTTAGGAAAAGGAAAGATATTCTCAAAACTAGATTTACGATCAGCGTATAATCTAGTACGAATAAAAGTGTAAAGATATTATGCGCCACATTATAATATCTTTTAATTGTAAATTCAGCCACTTTACAAGTAACTGAATTACAAAAAATATTTCTGTAAAATTATTGTGAAACAATAATTTAAATCAATTAAATAAAGTTCAAAACAAAATAAATTATTAATTTTTTCACTTTTAATTTATGAAATTTTCCATTGTTTTTAAATTCAAAATATATAATAAATATAGTATTAATATTAAAATAATAAATAAATAATAAATAGAATAAATTCAAATAAAATAGTAATTAGTTTAAATTAGTAATTTTAGTTTACTAAATTTAGTTATAGTTTATATTTTATTAATAAATAAAATTTATTAGGATAGTTTTATATAGAAATATATTATAAATAAATAGGAAAAATATATTATATTATAATTAATAAAAAATATAAATAGTCAAGAAAATTTTATGTAATTTAGAAAAAATGTAATTGTTATTAACTTATATTTTTTAATTCTTAAAATAATTAATAAAACTTATATTTTAATAAAACAAAATTTTATTAACGTGTTTTTTTTTAATTCTTGTGTTAGTGTATTTTTATTTGTTGTTGTAATCTATTTAAACAAACTCTTTACAAAAAGAAGGTGATGAATTTAAAACCGCCTTCACGTGTAAGTATGACCACTATGAATATTTAGTTATGCCTTTCGGCTTGAAGAATGCTCCTGCCGTTTTCCAGCATTTTATTAACGACGTACTCGAAGATATTCTTGGTGCTTTTGCCTATGCTTATATCGATGATATCATTATCTTCTCCCCTAATAAAAAGCTACACATATTACATGTTAAAGAAGTACTACTTCGTTTAAGAAAAGCTAGTTTATATGTTAAATTAGAAAAATGTCAATTCTTTGTCTCATCTATTGATTTCTTTTGTCATCGTATCTCTTCTAAAGGCCTCTTTATGGATCCAAACAAAGTCTCTTCAATTTTAAATTGGCCTATTCCTTCTAACATTAAAGAACTACAATCCTTTCTAGGTTTAGTTAACTATTACAGAAGATTTCTCCCAGGGTTTGCCAAATTATGTCAGCCATTACACCATCTTCTTCGTAAAAACGTTAATTTTATCTGGTCTTCTGATGTTCAACAAACCTTTGACTTATTAAAATCTAAATTTTCTTCTTCCACTGTCCTTGTTCATCCAAATAGGGAATTACCTTTTATTGTAGAAACTGATTCCAGTAATTTTGCTATTGTTGCAATATTATCCCAAAAATATCCTTCTGATAATCGTATTCATCCGGTAGCATTTTACTCTAGATCCCTTTCTTCTTCTGAACGTAATTACCCTATATACGACAAGGAACTTTTAGCAATTATCGCTGCTCTTGAAAATTGGCGACACTTTCTCAAAGGTGCTTCTGAATCTTTTGTAATCTATTCTGACCACCGTAATCTTTTATACCAAAAGAAACCTGAAAAAATGACTCAGAGATTAGTTCGTTGGTCTCTATTTCTTTCTGAATTCAATTTCAAAATTCTATATCGTTCAGGCTCTGCAAATGGAAGATCTGATGCTCTCTCTAGACGTTCTGATTACGCTAAATCTTCTAACAATATAGGCAATTCACAATTATCCGTTTTGCAACCAGAAAATTTCTGTGCTCTCATTAGCTCTGATTCTTCTCTTTATGATGATATCCTCTCTGGTTATAAAAATGATAATTTTTACTCCGAAATTTATAATTATATTGAATCCAAGAAACCTCCTATCCCTTATCAACATATTGAGAAATTTTCTATTAGTAATAGTTTTCTTTTATTTAACAACAAAATCTACACTCCTCCTAATTCTCGTCCTACTGTTATTAAAATATGTCACGATTCGCCTTCTGCCGGCCATTTTGGTATTCGCAAAACTTTTGCTCTCATCGCCAGTGATTTTTGGTGGCCTTCTCTCTCTTCTGATGTCAAAGACTATGTTCGTTCTTGCGAAATTTGTAGTCGTGCCAAGTCTTCTTGTCATAAACCTTATGGTTTCCTTCATCCTTTAAATATTGGTAATAACCCTTGGTCTTCTATTGCTATGGATTTCATTACTGATCTCCCTTATTCAGATGGCTTTAATTGTATTTTTGTAGTTATTGATCGACTTACTAAAATGATTCATCTTATTCCTTTTCACAATGTTCCTTCTGCCTCGGACACAGCTTCTGCTTTTCTAGATCACATTTTTAAACTTCACGGTCTCCCTTCAGAAATTATTTCTGATAGAGGTTCCCAATTCACTTCTAAATTCTGGAAATCTCTTTGCAAATCCCTGAATGTCGACCTAAAGCTTTCTTCACCTTATCACCATCAATCAATTGGTCAAACGGAGAGAGTGAACTCCGTTATAGAACAATACATAAGATGCTTCTCTAATTATAAGGATACTAACTGGAAAAAATTTCTTTGCTTTGCAGAATTCAGTTATAATAACTCAGTTCAAGAATCAACTGGAAACACACCTTTCTTCTTAAATTATGGATATCATCCCAGACACTCGCCAGTAATTCCAGACCAATCCAATGTTCCTAGAACAGAAGAAATTACCAAAAACTTTGATGATTTAATCAAAAAATTAAAAGAAAATTTAAGAAAAGCAATAGAAATACAGAAAATTAAAGCGGATAAACATAGAACAAAACCTCCAGATTTTAAGACTGGTGATAAAGTATGGTTGGACAGCTCACTAATAATCCACAAAGGCAATAAAAAATTTAAACCCAGAAAATTAGGTCCTGTAACGTTTGCTTTTACACAATAGGTTTATAAACAATAAAGTAATTTAAAATAAATATGTTTTGTTAGAAATAAGTTTTATTAATTTTAAAGTATAAATATTAATTATTAATTGGTTATTATAATATTTCAAATTACTTATAAACTAATTAATAAAAGCACGAATTTAAAAATATTTTATTAATGAATTTTACACCTATTTATATTTTTTTTTGAAAATAATAAAAATTTCTAAAAAGTTCTCGAAACTTAAATTTTTTTGATAAAAAAGAATCTTATGGAAAAAGGATAAATTATAAAAAATTTTTATCCGAAAATTTCTGATTTTATTCTATTAATTTCTATGATAAAATACAGAAATAAAATACAGAAATAAAATACAGAAATTAATAATAAATTTTTCTTAAAATAAAAAATTTTTTATAAATTGAGAATGAGTGTGAGTCGAACCCAAGGAGTTCAGCTCGATGGTCATAGTATTTAACCACTAAACCATGGTTACTAATTTACTGATTATGAGTTTCGTTACATGGTCCTCCTCTAGGATTCGGATACCAGACGAATCTCAACATCAGGCTAAAATAAGAAAAAAATTTTTTTTTTATTTATAAAGTTTCAATATTATTTTTTTTTTTTTTTTTTTTTTTTTTTTTTAGGTGTAAATTATAATATAAAAATATACATGTTTATTAATAAAATTACATTGATAAAGAATTACATTTGGATATTGATATTGATAAGATTATTTAATATTAATAATAATAAGTATTATAAGTTGATATTGATATATAATAAGTTTGATATTAATAAAATTAAAGTATAATAATATTAAAGATTCTTTTTCAATTTAAGTTTCTAATTTGCTTTGTTAAATTTCTTAAGTAGTTCTGGACAATTAAGATTTGACTCTGGTTCCCAAGAAGCTTCAGATAAAGGGTAGCCTTTCCATTTTATAAGGTATTGAATTTTGCCGTAGTGTTTTCTTTTATCGAGAATTTCTTCAACTTCATATTCTTCTTCTTCATTTACGATTATTGGTGGTTGTGGTTTTTGTTTTCTTCCGAATTTATCTTCATAATATGGTTCTAATTCTGAAACATGAATTACAGGATGAATTCTAATGTTTTTTGGAAGTTCCAATTCATAAGAAACAGGTGATACTTTTCTAATGATTTTGTATGGACCTAATTTTCTTGGTTTTAATTTCTTATTCTTATTTCTAATTACGAGCGAACTATTGATCCAAACTTTGTCGTTTATTTTAAATTCTGGGGCTTTCGTCCTATGTTTATTTGCAAATGTTTCTTGTTTCTTACTTGCTAACTTCAAGTTTTCTTTAAGTTGTAAAAATAATTCGGATAAGTTTTTTGTTAATTCTTCTGCGCGAGGAACATCGATATTGTTTGGTACAGCTGGAGAGAAACGGGGGTTATAGCCATAATTTGCGTAGAAGGGTGATTTTTTTAAGGATTCTTGAACCGAATTATTATAACAGAATTCTGCAAGAAATAAGTATTCATTCCAATTTGATCCTTTAAAGTTTGAGTAGCATCTAAGAAATTGTTCAATAACGGAGTTCACCCTCTCCGTTAAACCATTGGTTTGATGGTGAAAAGGTGAAGATAGTTTCATCGAAATGTTGAGAGATTTGCAAATAGCGGTCCAGAGTTTGGAGGTGAATTGAGTACCTCTATCAGAAAAAATTTCATTTGGAAGTCCATGGAGTTTGAAAATATATTTCATAAAAGCTTGAGCAGTATCTTCGGAAGAAGGAACGTTAGGGAATGGAATAAAATGGCCCATTTTAGAAAATCTATCCAGAACCACAAAAATACAAGTGAAACCATTTGAAGGGGGAAGGTCAGTGATAAAATCCATTGAAATAGAAGTCCAAGGGCGATCAGGAATTTCAAGTGGATTAAGGAATCCATAAGGTTTGTGTCGTTGAGTCTTTGAGCGACAACAGATTTCACACGAACGGATGTAGCTTATTATGTCGGAGCTCATAGTAGGCCACCAAAAATCACGATTGATCAAAGAGAAGGTTTTCTTGAAGCCAAAATGCCCAGCAGAAGGAGAGTCGTGGCAAATGTTTAGAACTGAAGAGCGACAACTAGGCGGAACGTAAATTTTTCCTTTAAAGAGTAGAAAATTATTGCTAAGATAGAAGTCTTTTGGTTTGGTATGATCATCCCTTGAATTAAGTTTGTTGCAAGTTTCTTTGTAGAATTTATCATTATTATATTCACTAAGTATTTGATCATTCAAAGATACAAAAGAAATCATAGTAGAAAAGTTTTCAGGATGTAGTACTGTAAATGGAATATCATTGTCTAATTCTTCTTTGTTAGCAGCATAATCGGGTCTTCTTGAAAGAGCGTCAGCCTTACCATTAGCAGAACCAGCACGATAAGTTATTTTAAAGTTGAATTCCGACAGAAACAAAGCCCAGCGAACAAGTCTTTGTGACATTTTTTCTGGTTTCTTTTGATACAAAAGGTTACGGTGATCAGAGAAAATTGTAAATGGTTTTGAAGTCCCTTTTAAGAGATGTCTCCAATGTTCCAAAGCTTCGATAATGGCTAATAGTTCTTTGTCGTAAATAGGATAGTTTTTCTCAGTAGCAATAAGAGATCTGGAGAAAAAGGCTACGGGATGAATTTTATTATCCTTGGATGAAGTTTGAGAGAGAATGGCACCAATGGCAAAGTTACTACTATCAGTTTCAACTAGGAAAGGTAGATCACGATTTGGGTAAGCCAAAACAGGAGCAGAAGAGAATTTTGATTTGAGATTATCAAAGGCATCTTGAGTTTCAGTTGACCAAAGGAATTTTGTATTTTTCTTTAATAGTGAATGTAAGGGATGTGTAATAGCAGCAAAACCTGGGATAAATCTTCTATAGTAATTCGCTAAACCCAAGAATGATTGAAGTTGTTTAACATTTAAAGGAACAGGCCACTCTAAAATGGAAGAAACTTTCTTAGGATCCATAAAAATGCCATCGCAAGAGATTCTATGCCCAAGGAAATCCAAGTAGGGAACACAAAATTCACACTTTTCCAATTTTGCGAATAACCCTGCTTTTCTAAGTCTACGGAGAACTTCTGATAGATGTTCATAATGTGTTTCTAAGTCTGGGGAGAAAACAATAATATCGTCAATGTAACAAAAGGCAAATACTCCAAGAATATCTTCTAAAACATCATTGATAAAGTGTTGAAAGACAGCTGGAGCGTTCTTTAGGCCAAATGGCATTACCAAATATTCAAAATGCCCATATTTACAGGTGAAAGCGGTTTTGTATTCATCACCTTTTTTGATTCTTACTAAGTTATAGGCTGAACGGAGATCGAGCTTTGAAAATACTTTCCCATTTACTAAGTGTTCGAGCATATCATTGATTAATGGTAATGGGTAAGAATCACGGATAGTTATGTCGTTTAAGTGTCTATAATCCACAACCATTCGAAGTTCACCATTTTTCTTTAATACGAAGAAAACAGGAGCACCACCAGGAGATTTAGATTTTCTAATAAAACCCTTTGCAAGGTTTTCTACAATATATTCCTTAAGAGTTTTAGATTCTTTTTCTGTCAACGGATAAATTGGTCCATAGAATAATTGGGTGTTAGGTAACAAATTGATCTCACAGTCGTAAGGTCGGTGAGGTGGAAGTTCATTCGCATATATCTCACTAAATACATCTTTAAATGGAATGAGTTTTTTGGGTAAAGATCTATTAATTTTATTTTTTAATTCATCATTTATTTCTTTGTTTATTTTGTTATTAGAATTATTACATGTTTTCGGATTAATTATATTACATACATTAACATTTATTTTATCACATTTTCTATCACTAATTATATCATTATTATTATTATTTATTTCTTTAATTTCTCTAATTTCATTGAATTTTGTTTCCTTTTGTGGGATATAAGTGGTAAAAGTACTTGGTATTACAAGACAATTTGATACACAATGATTTGATTTAAATGCGAGTTCTTTCGTAGCAAAATTGATTGAAGGATTATGGGTAGAGAGCCAATCTACACCAAGAATAGCACAATAGGATGGAAGATCGATTACATAAAACTTTACTTTGCATATGTGATTGTTGTATTGAACAGATATTGGAAGAGTTTCACCGATAACTGATTGATTACCTCCTATTCCGGAGACTTTTGGAAAAGTGATTTCAGTAGAAACGGGAATATTATTTTCTTTAACAAAGTATTTGTCCATTAAGCTAAGTTGTGAGCCGGAATCCAGAAGAATTTTTGCTTTTGTTTTAATATTAGAAACTTTAAGGTTGAATTCGAATATAGGAAGCTTTATATTTGGTTGATCCGAGATTCTTGGTCTGGGTTTAAATTCGAAGTTTGAAATATGGGCGCTAGTTGTCGATTTTTTATATTTGTTCTTTAAAGAACAATTTTCAAGCGAATGTTCAGCGGAACCACAATAAGCACAAAGGTTTTCCCTTCTTCTTCTTTCCTTTTCTTCGTTTGATAAGGGTCCACGGAATTTAGGATTTGAAGGTTTTTTTGAAAAATTTGATTTTTTTATATTATTATTTTTACTTTTATAATTATTTGATTTATTCTGTTGATTAAAGAACTGTTTGTGTGCAGAAAGTCGGCTATCTATTCTGGAAGCTATGGTTTGCATTGCGATTAGAGTACGAGGGCCAGGAAACATTTCGAGTATCCGTGTAGCTACCTGATCGTTCAATCCTACGAGAAAGGCGTCCATCTTGGCTTCTTCATTCCAAGAGGACTCATCAGAGTATTTATTGAATTCTAAAATATAACTTCTTACATCTCCAAGTCGCCTTTGTTTTATGGTTCTTAATTTCTGGTTAGCAATGAAAGTAGAGTCATAGTCCCCAAAAATGGCTTTAAATCTTGTAACAAATTCTTCGTAATTATCCAAACACGGGTCGCGATTTTCAAGCAAGGTGGCAGCCCAATTCATTGCCGAACCATAAAGTCTGGATATTAGGTAAGCGACTTTTACTGAATCCTCAGCAAATTTATCTGGATGGATCATAAAAATGAGATCCATTTTTGCCAGGAATCCCTTGAGGTATCGACGGTCTCCAGCGAATCCGTCCTTGTAGGTGGGATTGTTAAAAGTTTCTTCTTCCATGTTCTAATTGCTTTTATAAAAAATTTTTGATTGCTGAAAGTGTCTTGAGTAATATTGTAATGATTATTAATTGAATTTCTAAAACTATTATTCTAATGATTATTATTATGATATTGGATTTCATTCGGACTAAATTAATTTTGAGAGTTTATTTTAGGACAATTAAAGGTAATTTAAAATTTCGCTTTTTGTGCCTTACAACAATAAATAACCGGCAAAAGCTACTAACTAGAGGTATATACTAGACCTCAAATAAAAAATGAAAACTATATATATTTAGGTCGCTTTACCTTTCACGACCGACCTACAGCCTTCGGTGACTGGAGTTCGTCTTTCGCCAGAGTTTATCGTGGTATTAAACCCGTCGTCCGGTATTGCGTGCTTGTTATCACACTAACAATCCCTATTACGAGGCAAGGCGTGCCTTACACAATCTCGATCCAACCGCCCTTTACTAATACCCAAATAATTAACGACTATAGTTTCTCACCTACGGAAACTAGTTAATGTACGCCGTTACCCTGTGTATGAGCTCTATACGCTCCTAGTATATTTACTAAATTACCTTAAAAAATCTTAAAAGAAGGACTTATTACTTTTATTTCTTTGGAAAGGACCTTGAAATAAAAGTAATATTTTAAGTTATAAGGAATATAAATTTTCCTTATTTATAATTGAAACAACACAAAATTTTAAAACACAAGATATTTTCTTGCCAATATTTCAGGCAAGGAATTTATTATTATTATATATATAAGTATATATATAATTAATTTTTTTTTTTTTTTTTTTTTTTTTTTTTTTTTTTTTAATGATATTTGGTTTGTTCACTTATATTTTATTATGGAATTTATTTAAATACTATTTGATATATTCACTTATATTGGTTATAGAATTTATTTGAATAGTATGGATTCATTCATTTATTTTGATTATAAAATTTATTTAAATAATATTGATTTATTCATTTATATTGATTATAGGATTTATTTAAATAATATTGGTTTATTCACTTATATTGATTTTAGGATTTGGTCGAGCAAAGTATCAAGATAGGAATTAAAAAAAAAAAATATTGGACCACAAACTGTTAGCAGACCAGTAGAAAAACTTTAAAAATAGCGGTAGATTATCCATAAATCCAAAAGGAGAGATATGTCCTAAGAAATATTTGAAGTAATCCAAAATAAAAGTGTTCTTAATACTAAAAGGGAATTTCCAAGTAGTTTCCTTAATTCTAGACTAGGCGGTAGCTTCCAAAAGGAGTTGTCCCAAAAGTTATTCGGAAAACTAGCAGTAGAGTTTGTTTATAAAGGTATTGTGTTTTTTTCTATAAAAGGTGCTTTTATTGTAACGTTTGCTTTTACACAATAGGTTTATAAACAATAAAGTAATTTAAAATAAATATGTTTTGTTAGAAATAAGTTTTATTAATTTTAAAGTATAAATATTAATTATTAATTGGTTATTATAATATTTCAAATTACTTATAAACTAATTAATAAAAGCACGAATTTAAAAATATTTTATTAATGAATTTTACACCTATTTATATTTTTTTTTGAAAATAATAAAAATTTCTAAAAAGTTCTCGAAACTTAAATTTTTTTGATAAAAAAGAATCTTATGGAAAAAGGATAAATTATAAAAAATTTTTATCCGAAAATTTCTGATTTTATTCTATTAATTTCTATGATAAAATACAGAAATAAAATACAGAAATAAAATACAGAAATTAATAATAAATTTTTCTTAAAATAAAAAATTTTTTATAAATTGAGAATGAGTGTGAGTCGAACCCAAGGAGTTCAGCTCGATGGTCATAGTATTTAACCACTAAACCATGGTTACTAATTTACTGATTATGAGTTTCGTTACAGGTCCCTACAAAATTTTAGAAAAAATTTCTGAAGTCTCTTATAAATTAGAATTACCAAAAACAATCAAGATACACCCAGTAGTCCACGTTTCTAGTTTAGAGCCGTATTATGAAGATAGATTTAATAGAAACCCTCCTGCTCCACCTCCCATAATAATTAACGACGAGCAAGAATATGAAGTAGAAGAAATACTCGACAAGAGAAAGTATTATGGGAAAACTCAATATTTAATTAAATGGAAAGGCTACCCTATATCTGAGGCTTCTTGGGAACCTGAATCAAATTTAAATTGCCCTAAATTGCTTAAAGAATTCAACTCAAGAAATAAACAATAATTTCAATTTACCTTATCTTAAATTTTACTATGAATAGTTTTCTATCCAATGAATCATCAATATTAATTATAACAACTTTAATAAAACCTAAAAAAAAAAAAAAAAAAAAAAAAAAAAAAAAAAAAAAAAAAATTTTAATAACTTTTTCATTTTATATTTAAGTAGTTAATTTCACTAGATAGATAATAATAAATAAAAAAAAAATTTTATTTCATGTAAATTTTTCAAAGATTTTTATGATAATATTTCAGTCAAATTAAGCGAGAGTAGTATTATAGATTCGTCTGGTATCCGAATCCTAGAGGAGGACCATGTAACGAATCACTAAACCAAGTAACTTGTCTTAGTAGTTAGTAACTAAGACTACAGTCTATACTTCTCGAGTTCAAAACCCATTAGTTCCAATTATCAATTTTAATTTTATTTTATTTTTATTTTATCTGTATTTTACTATTTGATTATATTTTATTTTAGTTTATATTCTTTATATATTGTTATTAATTTAAGAAAATTAATAACAATATATAAATGAGTACTGTTATTTAAATGTTGCAATCGAATTTAAGAAAAATCAATATTACATATTTAATCAAAAATTTATTATAGTTGACTCCGAAAGGAAAGGGAAGGGAAAGAAATCATTCTTTTTTGGTAAAATTATTTTAGGAGATGCAGCCCTTACTGAATTAAATCCCGCAAAGATATTTCCTATAAGATATTCTTATTTTTTAAATATTTTAGAAAACAGGAGAGAAAAACTAAAACCAACCTTATACTAAAAATGCCTCACATAAAACTTAACAAAAATCAAGAGGACGCTTTAGAAGAAGAGTTTAACGAATTATTGGAAGCAAAAAAGATTAGTAAAATAAGAGCAAGCTTTGGTTGTAATGTATTCAATGTTCCTAAAAAAGATGGAACATTTTGAACAGTCTTTAATTATGTATTAACAAATAATTGTTTATTACTTAATCAATATCCTATTTCCAACTTGCAATAATTAGTACATCGAGCAGCTTCTTATAAATTTCATATACTTCTAGATTTAAAAAACGCTTATAACCAAATATATTTAGAACCAAGATATCGTTTCCTAACAAATTTTAGATTCAGAAACCAAAAATATCAATGGAATGTTTTACCTTTTGGGTTTTCTACAGCCCCATCAATATTTCAATCAATTTTAAATCTATTATTAGAAAAATTCATTAATGAAGGAATCGATGTATATTTAGATGATATACACATATATGCGAATACTAAGGAAGAATGCTTAAAATTATGTGCTTTTACTCTTCAACAATTTGAAATAAACAATTTTTATTGTAAACTAGAGAAATGTATTTTCTTTCCTTCTGAATTTGAATATTTAGGATACTTAATTTCCGAAAATAGAATATCATCAAAATTTTTTATTTTTGGAGGTAATTGTTTATTTATATTTCTTATTATTTGAGATTTAATTGTACTATATTCGGGACATATAAGTCCCAATTCTTGAGAAACTTCATCAAATATTCGTTTAGGCCTTATATCTAAAGGAATTAAACTCTTTCTTATTCCATTTTTTTTAATTTTATGTTTTGTAATTGAAATAGATGTACTAAATTCTTTCTAAAGATGTTTATGTGAATTTTCATATTTTAAAACTTCTTTATTATTATTTAAAATAATGAAAGATTTACATTTATTTGACGTTCTATAATTCAGTACATCAAATATACTTTTGTATTATCTTTTTTAAGAGTTGAAAAATTATATTTATATTTTTTATTTATTATAATTTGTTCTTTTCTCCTATTTGTTTCACTTATCTCAATTTTTTTAGTTTATCGTCCATTTTATATTAAAATTTTTTTGCAAAATCAAAAAAATTTTTATAAAAATATTTAATTTTTTAATGAATTTTTATTTTTATATTTTTTTTGTAAATAAATAAGTAATTAATAAAAAAATATTTATTTATTTGTTTCTTTTCTTTATACTAAAGTTTATATTATTTTTTTATTTATTATTTGTTATCGTCTTTTTAATAAAAATATACATATAAAATACTGTTATATTATTTATTATTTATTATATTTATTTATTATTCATATCAAAAATATTTAATAAACATATTTAATTTTATAATGAATTTTTAATTTTTTTTTTTTTAATTTTTTTTTAGTAATTAATAAAAAAAAAAATTCTTTCTATTCATTTATATATATATATTTTATTTATTTTATTTTTTTTAATTATATATTATTTTATTTCATAACGTGGCTTTCATAATTTGTGTTAAATTTTTTTTCATTATTTAATTTATTTTAGTAAATTTTTACTATGCGCCCCATATTATATTGCAAAATGCAACATTAAGAAATGCAACTTATTCCAAGAGTACTTTTAATTAATACTTATTTGCATATCATATCATTTATTCGTAGCTAAATCTTTGGTTATTACTCCTTTTATAGTATAGTATAGTATAGTAATTGTATTATATTGTATTGTATTGTATTGTATTGTATTGTATTCGAAAAAGTGTTTTTAAAAATTCATTTCCATCTATATTCATGTTTGTCCTTTTTTTTTTTTTTTTTTTTAGGGGGGTATGATTCTATTCCACCCCAATTTTCTAAATTATATAATATCTTCGAAAACCTTTGACAAATAGTTGCTAAATAGTAAAGTTGTCCCTATTTAATTCATAAGTATGACTTTTCCTAAAAAAAAAACCATATATTGAAAGATCAAAATTTTTTAGAATATTTTGATTTTTTTTTTCGTAGACATTTTTATGTCTGATGGATTCTCTTCTTGATTCTTCATTTTTTTTTTTTTTTATTTTTTTTTGTTATTTAAATTTATATGTTTTAGAGTCTTGAGACGCTTAATCTGTTAAAATAAAAATTTTAAAAATAATTTGTACAAATTAAAAAAAAAAAATACTAAAATTATGAACACCACAATTAAATCATTTAGATTTAAATAATATTTTTATTTATTTAATTATTAGTTAAATAAATGTTAAACCCATATTTTTATATATTTATATATATATAATTATTAATCGAAGAAATATTTTTAATGATCGATCTAAAGAACACTACACTTTTTAATTTTAATTTACAATAAAGATAATTATATATTTATACAAAAAAAAAAAAAAAATAAATACATTATTTGCATAACCAAATATTATAGAAATGCAATATACATAATATACATGATGTATTTATTATTGATATAAATCAATTATTAAATATTAGAATAATAAATAAATAAATCAATAATAAATGAACTCAATTGAAAATTATTTAGTCTTAATTTTTAACAGTTAATTAATTCAAAATTTCCATTTTTTTTAGAAATAATAAATAAATTTATTAATGATTAAAATTTAGTTATTTATATATTATACTAGTTTATTTACAAACTATATAACTAAGTATAAATATAAATATAAATATAAATATAAATATAAATATAAATATAAATATAAATATAAATATAAATATAAATATAAATATAAATATAAATATAAATATAAATATAAATATAAATATAAATATAAATATAAATATAAATATAAATATAAATACTTTAAAATTTTCAATAAAATTTTAAAAAAGGTGTAGTTGTTAATTTCTTAGCATTTTAAATTTTTAATTTTAATTTTTTATTAATTAATAATAAAAATATTATTTAATAAACCAATTTTCTTTGTTGCATATGTTCATTTCAGTGTTTATATGTTTAGTTATTGTAATCTATTTTTTTTTTTTTGATAACATTACAATAAATAATAATATTCTAGTAATAATAGTTGTAATAATATATTTAATAATTATTATTGTTTAAATTTAATAGTTTAATATTCGTGATTAATCAAAAGCTTCATTAATTAATTATTAATTAATTATTAATTATTATAAATTATTATTTTAAAATAATTCTTTCTCAATTGATACAATTTCTGGTTATATTTTCATATTAAATAAGATTCTATTTCTTGGAGTACATTCATTATTTATTCATGAAATATTTTTATTGTGAGATAAAGATTTTTTAAATTAAATTAATTTTTCTTTCGTAACTCTTTCATAATATTTTTAACAAAAAAAATTAGTATTAATCTTAAAATAATTAAAAGTTAGTAAAAAAGAAATAATTATTTTTTGAAAAATATTTCATTTTTAATGGAAATTTCATTGTTATATATAAAGATATATATATATATATTTAAAAAATATTTTTAAATCCACTTATTTTTCTTGACAACGTTCCTCCTCTCCCCATTAATTCGTATTCCAAGTGAAATAATATAAAAAATATAAAAAAAAAATATAAAAAAAAAAAAATAAATAAATAAAGGAATAAAAATTTAAATTATTAAATTATTAAAAATTTTAAATTATTGAAAAAAAAAAATTTTTTTCCTTTACAAGTTGTACTTTTTAGTTTTAGAAAAAAGTATTATGACCATTTTCACGAAATTTCAAAAAAATAACTTGAAATGAAAATGAAAAATGAAATTAAAAAAAAAAAAATTATTTTTTTTTATTATGAAAATCACATAAAAGAATAATAAAGAAAATAAAAAAAAATAAAAAAAAAAAAAAAAATCTGTATTTTATTTTTTATTGAAGTATTGAATATTACAATTTTGGAAAAAAACTTGATGAGGAGAATTTTATATAAAAATTAGTAAATTTTTTTTAAAATATAAAACATAAAATATTATTATCAAAGAATATATATATATATATATAAAAATATACTCCAAAATTGATAAGAAAACTGATTTAAATTTTAATATTTAATTAATAAAGAATTTGAAAAAAAAAAAAAAAATTTTTTTCAATTTTGATGTAAATTACATTTTGTTTAGTTGAAAAAAAAATTTTAAATTTTGGACGTCTAAAAAAATTTCAAAAAAAAATCTGAAAAATATTTTCATAAATATTAATTTATGTAGTCTGAATATTAATAATATAAAAAACCGAATTTCTTTTTTTTTTTTTTTTTTTTTTTACCTGCATCATGATAATCTTTAATATCTTCTGCACTCCTTTCATGAAGATCTATATCTAAAACTTCTGCTTTTTCTCCCTTACTTTAAATAAAACAAAATGAAATTTAAATATTAATTTTTAAAGTATAATAAATATATTTTTTTTGATGATGAGGATTGTCTTCTACCTCCCTTGAAGGTACCCAATTACAATAAAATATTTTGTATTTATAATGTACTTTGTATTAATCATATTGTTTCTTTAATTTTAGTTTATTCTGAAACCTGAAATTTTTAAAATATATTTTATTGATTCTTTATCTAAAGTTCTATTAATAAATTTATTTGGATTTGGGTGTTGGAATAAAAAAAGGGTTCTAATTCTGATATATGGAAATATTAGATAATGTTTTGGAAAAGGTAATTTAAAAAAAAAAAATATTTATTTTATAATTATTATTAATTAGTTTTTCTAGTCCTTTATATGGATCATATTTACAAGGTGATAAATTTGAATATTCTTCAAAGAGTATTTAAAGAAGGAGGAAGTTGAATCCAAACTTTTAACGTTTATTTCAAAACTTGGTTCCATTATTCTTTTCTTATTGGCTTTTCATTTATAATAAATCTTTCGATCTAATTAATACAATTTTAATATGGTTAAAATTTTCACTCATATTATTAATAATTTTTATTACCTTAGAATAATTGATAGTATCAAAAAACAAAAAAAATTCATTCATTGAAAAGAAGATATCTATAATTGATAAAAGAGAATGATAATTCTTTTAATTGATTCATTTCATAGCTTTATTTATAAGTGAATTCAATAAAAATACAAATCAATTTATCTAATTTATCCAATTATCATAGTTATACGATTTTGAATAGTATCTTATTTACTATTTTATGAAAGAATTACATCTTTCTACTTGACCAACCGTTTCATGATGGTCAATGATTACAATATTTGGTTGTATAAATGTGATAATTCTAATTATAATTGTTGCCAAAAAGTTCTCTAAAGTAAACTGAGTTCCTCGATCAGTATAAATATTTTTTTTTTTTTGGTAAACTATGTAATTTAAATATATCTTTCATGAAAGCTTTTGCAATTTGAGTTCATTTATTATATATTTATTTATTATTCTAAAAAAACAATTAATAATTAATTTATTTTATATTTTGAAATTATAAACAATATAAAATTATATAGATTAAAAATAAAAAAAAAAAATTAAAATATTTCACAAAATAAATTAATATTTTATTTGATTATTTTTTATTTAAAACTTTACTAAATTGATTTAAATCATTGTTTCATCATAATTTTTCAGAAATATTTTATATAATATTATAAGTCACTATATGTAGTGACTTAAAATTACAATTAAAAAAATATTACATTAAGGCGTTAATTATTATCTTAACACCAAGATATTCTAGTTTGAAGATGAATTAGTGCTACCGAAATAATGGAAAATATGAATAATACTTATATGACTTATTATTATGGATCATAATATTAATTATTTAAATCAAAATATTATTAATGAATAAAACTTTTTATATATTATATTTAAAAATGTATATAAGAGTATTTATCATATTTAAAATATTATTTACAACTATTGAAAAATATAAATCAAAAATAAAAAAAAAAAAGTTATATTGTTTCATTGTTATATATTATATATATATATATTTTTTTTTTCTATTTTCTATTTTATTATTTTTATTATTTAATTTTTCTATTTAAATGTTTTTTTTATTATTTAATTTTTCTATTTAAATTTTTTTTTATTATTTAATTTTTCTATTTAAATGTTTTTTTTATTATTTAATTTTTCTATTTAAATGTTTTTTTATTATTATTTAATTTTTCTATTTAAATGTTTTTTTTATTATTTAATTTTTCTATTTAAATGTTTTTTTTATTATTTAATAATAACAAAAACTAAGGTTAATATATTATAATAATAATTATGATTAATAAATGAAAAAAGAATTATATTATTTTTTTTTATATTAAAAAAAGCAAAAAATATTAAAGTTTTATATCTAAACAATAAATAATCATAAAGAATAAAAAGTTATAATAATACCATTTTATTAGAAAATATAACAAAAATTTTTTTTTACTATTATAAAGTGGGAATGCCAATAAAAACCTTCATTAATTAAAAATAACAAACAAACAGTATTTTTTTTTTCTTTCAATAATTTTTAATTCATCATTACAATAATAAAAGAATAAAGAAAATTTTACTTAAAGTATTTATAAAATGAAATGAAAAAAAAAAAAAAAAAATTCAAATTCAAATTCAAATCCAAAAAAATTTAAAATTTAAAATTTAAAATTTAAAATTCCAATATTTAAAAAATTAAATAAATAATATATTTTCATTATAAATATTTAATTTAATTTCTAAATAATTCATATAAAATAATATATGATTATTATATTAGAATAATATATTATAGAATATATTTACATATATTACTAAAAATTTTTAATATAAAAAAAAAAAAAAAAAATTAAATTAAATTAAATTTTTATTTTTTTTATTGTTGTTAAAAAGAATTCTTTAATTTAATTTTTTAATATATAATAATAAACTTTTAATATATAGAATTATGTATAATAAAATATAATTAAATTAAATAAAGAAATAAATTAAATAAAGAAATTCATTTGTGCAAAAACGCTTGAAAGAAAAGTTTTTTCTTTTTAATATTTTAATATGGAGAATGAATGCATTGAACTTCTTTCTTACTCTAGAAATTTTATAGATTAAATTATATCATACAAAAAAAATATTATTTTTCCTTAATTAATTCATTCATTCATTCATTTATTATAAATATAAATATAAAATAAATATAAAAATAAAAAATAAAATAAATATAAAAATAAAATAAAATAAAAAATAAAAACTAAAAAATAAAAAATAAAAAAAAAGAAGTTTTATATTATTTTTTTTAATAAATAGATAATAATAGATAATAGTTAATAATAAATAATAAATAATAATAAATAATAATAAATAGATAATAATAATAATAATTAATAATAAATAAATAGATAATAAATAATAATAATAATAATAAATAGATAATAAATAGATAATAAATAATAAATAATAATTAATAATAATAGATAGTTAATAATAGTTAATAATTATTAATAATTCTATAAATAAAAAAAGATAAGAGATAATCATAAATCATACTATACATAATCCATACTATACATAATCATATACTATCATACTCTAGTTAAAAGTCAATAAATAAACATATTGATTGGTTATATGATAGAAAATAGAAAAATAGAAAATAGAATAAATTGAGTGTGGCTAGCATGCATTCAATGCAAATGATTCATTTTTGGAATACAAAAAAAAAATTTTTACTTTAAAAAAAATTTATATTTATTATTTATTATTTATTATTTATTATTTATTATTTATTATTTATTAGTACATTACATTACATTATATTACATTATATGACATTATATGACATACATTAATAGAAATAACTATATATTTATTATTTTATATATAATATATAATATATATAAGAATAATTATATATTTAATATATTTATTATATATATTTAATATATTTATATTTATATTTATATTTTATTCATCTTGTCTTTTTTTTTTTTTTTTTTTTTTTTTTATCATAAATTTATTATATGTTATATTTATTATATATTATATTTATTATTTATATTAAATTTGTTATATTATATTATATTTATTATATTTATTATATTTATTATTTATTTATTATTATTATATTTAATTATATTTAATTAATTATATTTAATTATATTTAATTAATTTTTTTTTTTTTTTTTTTTTTTTTGGGATTTGGGGTCATATATAAAAAAAGAGAGAAATTCCTTTTTATAAAGTATTAACTATACAAAAAAAAAGAAAAAAATAAATAAATAAAGAAAGAAAGAAATATTTTAAAATAATATTAAAATAATAATATATATATTTTTTTTAATCATCATAAAAAAAAAATAAGAATAATATTTAATTTGAAAAAATATTTCTTTTATCTTTTTAATAATACTATAAAAATATAGTACAAATTAACTAATTTAATTTAAAATATTTGAATTAAAATAATATGAAACTCTACTTTATATTTAGTTTTATTCAGGTAGTGTTATTGTATACTACTTTTGCAAAAAATATTCAAAATATTAAAAGAAGTGGAGAGGTAAGTTCAAAATCAAAACGAGATGAAACAAGTGATGAATGTAAATATATCAACAGTATGATTCATAAAGATGAATCTTTCAACTGTTGTGAACTCAATGTTAAAAAATACTATAAAATTACATGTGAAAATGGTCATATAACTGAAATGTAATGTTTTTAAAATTTATTAAGTATTTGTTATTATAAAAATTTTAATAATATTTTTTTTTATTTTATAAAGATAAATCAATTAATATAAATAAATAAATAAATAAATAAATAAATAATTAAATAAATAGAGTTTATCCAGATCAACATTTATCAGGAACCATTCCTGAATCCATTGGAAAATTAACACATTTAAAAAAATTGTAAGTATTTTTTTTTATATATAATTTATAATAAAGTATCAATTAATAAAATAATACGTTAACTATTTTTATTTTATAAAAATAAATAAATAAATAAATAAATAGATGGTTACATAGAGATAATTTTAGTGGTCCCATTCCTGAATCCATTGGAAATTTAACTAATTTAAAAGATTTGTAAATACATTTTATGATAAAATTATTTTTTTAAGATAATATATTAATAATAATAAATTAATAATAATAAATTAATAATAATAAATTAATAATAATAAATTAATATAATAAATTAATAATAATAATTAACAATAAAAAAAAATTATAAATTTATTATTAATGTTTTTTAAAAAAAAATAAATAAATAAATAAATAGACGGTTATCAGACAATCATTTAAGTAGCATTCCTGAATCTATAGGAAACTTATCTAAATTAGAAATTTTGTATGCTTGTTTTATTATATAATATAATATAATATAATATAATATAATATAATATAATATAATATAATATAATATAATAATATTCGATATTTTTTTTTAAAAAAATAAATAAATAAATAAATAGAGAGTTAGATAATAATGAAATAAATGGTATTCCTGAATCTATTGGAAAATTAACTCAATTAACAGATCTGTAAATATTTTTTTTCATATATAATATCTTTTAATATAATAGAACAATATATTAATAAATAAATATAATATTTGTATTATTTATATTATAAAAAATAAATTAATAGTATTTTAAGAGATAATAAGATAAAAAGTATACCTGATTCCATTGGAAAATTGACTCATTTAGAGTATTTGTAAATATATATATATATATTTTTTTATTCCATATTAATATTTTATTAATATAATATAATATAATCATGTATTAATAAGTAAATCATAATGAAATATTATTATTATTATTATTATTATTATTATTGTTTATATTTTATGAAAAAAAAAATAATAATAATAATATATATATATAGACATCTATCAAATAATTATATTAGAAGTATTCCTGAATCGGTTAAAGAATTATTACCTAATATAGAGAATTTGTAAATATTTTTTAATTATAATAATAATAATAATAATAATATATATATAATATATATATATATTTTTTTTTTACAATTTAAATAAATAAAAATCATTATTAACATTAACATACATACATTTTATTAGTGATATAACCAATAATTGTATTGACTGTAGTACTCTTAATAATAGTGAATGGTAAATAAAATTTTAAAAATATTCTTTTAATAATAAAAGTATATATAGTTTTTTTAAATAATAAATAAATGAAATAAATAAATAAATAGAATAAATAAAATAAATAAATAAATAAATAAAATAAATAAATAAAATCAATAAATAAATAAATAAATAAATAAATAAATAAATAAATTAATAAATAAATTAATAAATTAATAAATATATATATTTAGGTGTGATGAATATCGTTTTTCTAGTGGTGGAGAACATATAAATAGCGATGAATGTACTAGTAATACTACTACTACTACTACTACTACTACTACAACTACATCTAAAATAACTTCTACATCTACTAATGGTCAATGTGGTAAAGAATATGGACGTTGTCCTTCTGGTCAATGTTGTAGTAAATACGGTTGGTGTGGTACTTCTTCTAAACATTGTGATACTGGATGTCAATCTGAATTTGGAAAATGTAATGGAAGTAGTAGTACTTCTTCTACCAAAAAAACTACTACTACTACTACTACTACTACTACTACTAAAAAATCTTCTACAACTACCACCAAAAAAACTTCTACTACTACCACTAAAAAAACAACTACTACTACTTCCTCTAAAATAACTTCTACATCTACTAATGGTCATTGTGGTAAAGAATATGGACGTTGTCCTTCTGGTCAATGTTGTAGTAAATACGGTTGGTGTGGTACTTCTTCTAAACATTGTGATACTGGATGTCAATCTGAATTTGGAAAATGTAATGGTAGTAGTAATACTTCTTCTACCAAGAAAACTACTACTACTACTACCAAAAAATCTTCTACTACCAAAAAAACTACTACTAGTACCAAAAAAACTTCTACTACTAAAAAAACTTCTACTACTAAAAAGACCTCTACCACTACTACTTCTAAAACAAAATCTACTTCATCTACTAAAGGAAAATGTGGTAAAGGTTATGATAAATGTCCATCTGGCCAATGTTGTAGTAGGTATGGTTGGTGTGGTAAAACTGATGACCATTGTTCCACTGAAAAAGGATGTCAATCTGAATTTGGAAAATGTAATTAAAATTAAAACAAAAAAACAAAAAAATAAAAAAACAAAAAAAAATTATGAATATCAATGGACAATGAAATTAAAATAAACAAGAATAAATATAAATAGATAAATAGATTATATTCATATATATATTCTTATTCTTATATATTTATAACTATTTATATATTATCACAAAAAAAAAAATTATTTTTATTAATATTATTAATAATATATTTATAATTTATATGTATAAGTAAATATTATTCATGAAAAAAAATTTTTTTTTTATTTTTTAAAAACCTTTATATATATATATTTTTAATTTTAAATCTATTATTATATTATAATTATATTATATTTTTTAATTATAAATATTGAATAATTGTTTATTAAAAAAAAAAAAGGTATATTTTTAAATATTTTATACCTATATAATATTTTTTTTTATAAACAATTTAAATTAAAAAAAGTTAAAAGTTTTTGAATAAGTTATATTTTTAATAGTTAATATTCATATTCATTCATATTCATTATTAATATATTATTTTTATTCATTATATAATATTTTAAAAAGAAAAAAAAAAATATTAATTATTTATAAATATATATATAAAAAACACAACACATAATAAAATATATTATTTAATAATATTATTATTTAAATATAAATAATTCTTTATAAAATGAGGTATTTATTAACTTCATAATAAAAGGTAAAATTCTTCTAGTTTTTTTTAAGTGTATGATAAGCGTTTGCTTTTTTCCTATGAAAGATTGAAATTTATAGTTTTAAAAATTAAAAATTATACTACTAAAATAATATTTATGAATATCTTATCTTTTATTAATTAGTAAAAAAATGACTAATAAAAAGAGGATAAATATTGAATATTTTAGTAGTGGTATTTTTTAAGAATTTTTAACTTTTTTTTTTTTTTTTTGATAATGAATTTATTGTCAATATGTTACTTTATCATTATAAATATAAAATACTAATAATACTTATTTTATATATTTATATTAACAAATTTCTAAATATAAATTTTCAAAAAAAAAAAAAAAAAAATTAATAATATTTAAAAAAATATCTATTTAATTGATATATGTAAAGGTGGAAATGAAAATATAGTAAAAATAATTTAATGGAACATGAAAGCAGATATTAATAAAAAATTTAAAAAAAAAAATGTTTAATGGTGAAATTCTCAATTAATTAATTTGTTGGGATATTCATGAAGAAATAATAAATAGAGTAAAAAATTCTTTATATATATATATATTTATATATATACCAACTCTATCTATTATTATTTCATGTATTTTCACTAATTCTATTATTATTACTACTATAGCTAACTATCATTACATGTATTATTACAGTTTTTTAATTTTTGTTTTTCAGTATTACAACTTTTTTACTTTTATTTTCACTCTTATTTCATAATATCAAAAATTAAAAATACTTTTTAAAACATTTTTTTATATCTATAAATGGAATGAAATTCGTATCAATATCTTTAGAATTATTATTATTAATAACATTTATGTTATTTTCATATTTACCCAAAATGACAATATTCTTTGATTTTTTAATTACAAAAAAAAAAAAAAAAAAAAAAAAAAAAAAAAAAAAAAAAAAAAACTTATCATTGATATATATAATATATATATTATATATATACTTTACTTTCTTTTTTTTATTACAAATATATTTTTATATTATCTTTTTATAATTTGTATTCAATCTTTTCTTATATATTATTGAAAATAAAATTATAAATTTATTATTATATAATTTCAAATATTTATTAAATTTTATCAAGTCTTTTATTATTATTAATCCTTCTCTTTCTCTTTTTTTTTTTTTTCTTTTTATTTATTTTTATTATTTTTAATTTATTCTTTAAAAAAAAAAAAAAAACGTTTTTTTTTTATCAAATAATATTTTTTTTGGTTTAATTTCCAATCTTTTTTTTTCTTTTAAATCATTAATTATATTTTAACAACACAGGATATTTTATCAATTATACTGTTTTTAAGAATATATTAGATAGTTCTGAGTAATTGTTATATTGCTTTCTTTTTTTTTTCTAAAAAAAATAAATTTAATGAAAAATTTATAGATATATAAATTGATTTCCAGTTATTTTATTATGAACGTTAAACGATTTTTAAATTTAATTCAATTGAGAAACCTAGGAAACCCTTATTATTTCAATTTATAAAATTTTCTTTTATTAATCGATTCACTATAATTTCTATAAATATCTAAAAAAAAATATTTAATAAATTCTTATATTACTAATTATATAAAATTAAAAATAATGTTAAAAAAAATATATATATACTATACTATATTATATAATATATATAATATATATAATATATATTATTTATATATAATTATTTAAATTTAATTCTATTTAAATATAAATATTTTTTATATTAAATTAAAAAAAAAAAAAAAAGCAAGAGATATATGTATCATATTTTTTTTTTATATTTTATTTATATTTTTTTTATATATTTAATTCATCATTGATTTATATATAATTTATTACAATGTATAAATATTGGATTTGTTATTACTATATAAATATTGTTACAATGTTTTTATTAGTGTTTATTTATTAAAACATAGTAATTATTAAATACATTTATTAGATAAACATTCTGAATCAGTTATACGTTTTTCCTAATTATTTATATATAATATTATATCTACCAATCAGATCATCATATTTATCTGTAATTTCAATATGAGTTTCTATAATAATAATAATATGATGATGAAATTCAAATATCATTCTTTACAATAAAAAAAAAACTAAAATGATACTCAATAATTTTTAATACTTCATCTTTACTTAGAACCTAAATTTAATTCATAAGTATTAACTAATTTAATATAAATATTTTATTTTAATATTTTTAAATTATATTAAAAAAAAAATAAAAATCATTATAATTTAAATAATAATTAATTATATATATTATATAAATGTAAAATATGGTTAGTAATATAGTAATAAAATTTATATACCATTATTAAATATATTTATATAATATAGATGATATATTTTAATTGAATTTATAAAAATAAAAATAATATCAATTACTTTCATTCATTTAATATATTATAAAAATAAAATAAAATAAAATAATATTAAATCTTATAATAAATAACGAAAAAAAAAAGTTAAGAGTATAATTATTTTGAAATTGAATTACTAATTTAAAAAAAAATAAATAAACAAAAACAATAAAATAACTAGGTTTATTTAATTTGCTTATTTTTTTTCTTTTTTAATTTTTTTTTTTTCATATTTTTACATTTACAAATATAATCTATTTTAAAATTTAATTATTAATTTATAAAAAATAAATAAACAAATAAAATAATAAAGCAACTAGGTCTAGGTTTTTTTTTTATTTAATTTGAATTTTTCTTTTTTCGAAATTATATTTTCTTTTTTTTTTTTTAATATTTTTACATTTACAAATACAATAAATAATACATGATAATATAAATATAATTCCTATTATTGAAAATACTATACTATTGGAAGTGATATAGCATTAGATACAGTACCTTTCGTCATTAGGACCTTCGGTTTGCATAAAACAATAGCCATCATAACATTTTTTTTAGAAGAACATTCATTATTATTTTTTTTTTTTTTTTTTTTACATGTATCATCATAGGCATTACCACAATACATAGACGAACTTTCTTCAAAAAAAAAAAAAAAAAAAAAAAAAAAAGGAAGATTTATAAATATCATTATAATGTACCAATTGATGTTTTATCCTTAAAAGCTACAATAATTGTTAATACATTGATTAGATAAAACATTCTGAATCAGCCGTACAACTATCAAGAAATATACACATATATACTTTTCACAATAATATATATAGTTGATATATTATTATATTTAATAGTATTATACGAAAATGTTTTTAGTAATAATATAAATTTATATTTCCAATTTATATTTCCAATATTCATCTGGAAATTCAATAAAAATTTTTTTAAATAAATATTTAATTATCGGCGTAAAATGCAAGTATCATTTCTACAATAATAACTAATATAATAATAATCGTTTTTTTATTTTTTTAATATTTCTTTTTTTTTTTTTTTTTTTTTTACTTCTAATAGTACCTTCATTACAAACATAAACATATTCATAATAATCATCTAAGGAAGTAATATTATTATAAGTATAAATTTTTATTTATATCTATTTATATTTATATTTATTTTTATTTATATCGTGGTTAATATTTTTTTTAAAGACTTTTTTGAAAATTTTGTGTTTATATTTATTATTAATATAAATTTGTTATGCATTATAAATATATTTATATATATTTTTGTTAATTTAAAAAAAAAAAAAAATTAATTACAAAATTTAATAAATTCTTAAATCACTAGAGTATTAAGATTAAAAAAAAAACTTCGGTTTATAAATATTTTAAAATAATAAAATACTTTAAATATTTATCTTTGTAACGAAATATATAAAATATTTGTAGAAAATAATAATAAAAAAAAAAAAAAAGAAAGAAATACTAATGTAAAGAAATATCAATATTTAGTTATAATTTTTATATTCTAATATTTGTTTATTATTAATTAAATATTGGTATCAATTAAAAGAATGGATAGAACCTTAAAATAAAAATTGATAGAATAGTTCCAAGAATAAACATTGAAAATCTTTCATTCTTAAAATAATCATAAAGTTTAATATTATTTATTTTTTTTATTTTTATTTTTTTATTTATTACATCATAAAATTTAATATAATTTTTTTTTAGAATTATTAGAATAATCTTTTTTTTTTATTTTATTTTATTTTTTTTTTATATTATTCCATAAATAAAACATACCAATAATGATATATTAAATTTATTTTAATATATATTAAACTTTTTTAATATTTAAACTTTTTTTTATATATTATTCCACAAAAAACATACCAATGATATATCATACAAATATAAAATTTATAAATTAATTTATTTTAATATATATTAAACTTTTTTAATATTTAAACTTTTTTTTTTTTTTTTTTTTTTAAATAAAATAAAGAACACTTAATTCTGAATACTTTTGGCTAAATATCGACTGTGTCCACTATAAATAAATGCAATACTATACTTTTTTTTTAAGCCAAAGTAAGACAAGTCTCTTAGGGAACTCTTCTCTGATTTTATAGCTATCAGTGAGCACGGGAGGCACCGTAATCCGTTCTATTTGGAGCCAAGAATCTTAGTTGTTGTAATATATTTATATACATTTTATCATCTACTATATACTTTATATATACTTTATATATATATATATATGTATATATATATATATAAATAATAATACTGTAATATGTAAATATCCTTACAATATATTTAAATATATTATTATAGATTATAATAATCATTAATACATTTATTATATTATATACATAGAATTTTTTTCTATTATTTAAACTGATTTTTTTTTCTTTTTTTTTTTTTTTTTTTTTCTTTATAAACAAAATAATATTATAATATTATATCAATTCATAATGAAAAATATAATTAATTGGATTTTTATCTTTATCTATTGCTTCATACCATTAACAAACAATAATGGTATGAATCTTAATATGTTATATAATGTTGATCATCAGTGGATGAGCTATATTGATGGTAAAAAGAAACTTAATGAAATTAACATCCCTGGTACTCATGATAGTGCAACACTTGTAATGGCAAATGGGATTGTACATGAATTTGCTAATACACAAAGTTTAAATATTATAGAACAATTAAAACGTGGTATTAGATATTTTGATTTAAGAATTACATTAGGTGATGAAGATAATACTAATTTATACCTTACTCATAATGGATATATTTGTTATGATCCTGAGAATACCGATGAAAAACTTTATTTCTCTAAAGTATTAAATGATTTTATTAATTATTTAAATACTTTCTATAATGAAACAATTATTATTCATTTAAAAAGAGAAAAAATTCCAGATGAAATTCCAAATAATTTTGATACTCAATATCCTGAAAAAAATTATCTTGCAAAAATAATTGCAGAACATACCATTTTAAATGAAAATACGGTGGAAAATCCTAAATATAGTACTAAAACAAAAGTTAAGGATTATTTTTATTATGAAAATGAAATTCCTACGCTTGATCAAGTGAGAAATAAAATTGTTATTGTTACTCGTGATTCTTATACCTACGACAATAAACCTCTAGGTGTTCAAATAAGCGTACCAGAAATGAAACATTGTACTGAATATTCTAATAAAGGTGGTAAAAATGATGGTGTCATATGTTATCCCATATTAACTAATAATTATAATACTCGTATTCAAGATGATTATAATTTAGAAGAAGATGATAAATGGGATATGATATATGATATGATAACAAATAATATTCCATCCAGAAGTGAAAATAAAACAAATGATGTATATACAGTTTATGATGATACAATAACTAATCGATTTTATGATACATTAAATACCAATGTACTTACTCTTAATTTTTTAAATATGGCAAGAATGTCTACTAGTGAACATGTGTATCATATCATTACTGATCTTTTCGATACTGATATAGAAGGAATGGCAGATTATGTTAATTTTAGATTAGAATCTCATTTGTTTGTTTATTATAATAATTATTATTATTATAATAATAATAATAATATAGATGGAATAAAGCCAGTTCATAATACGTGGCTTATTTTAGATTTTCCACCTGATGGTCTTATACATTTAATTTATGGAACTAACAATTTTAAATTTTATACAAATATGTGGCATGAAGAAAATGTTCAAGATACGTTTAATTTATGAACTAACAATTTTAAATTTTATACAAATATGTGGCATGAAGAAAATGTTCAATATACAACTTATATTTTGAAATCAATAGGTTTAGTCAAACGAAATGAAAATAATGAAAATAATAATGAAAATAATAATAATATAAAGATATGTCTTCAATGTAAAGCAGTAATTTATGAATTTGGTAATAAAACTGAAAAAATTAAATTTAATTATAAATGTGTTAAAAATTCTATGAATCAATGGTATATTAAACCAACTAATAAAGGCAAATATTATAATATTATTTCGGAATATGATGATAAATGTTTAAATTACGATTCTGAAAAAGATACTTCCAGTTTAGATGAAACATTATACTTACAAGAATGTAAAAAAAATAATAAATTTGAAGAATTTTCGATTAAAGATGGAATGATTTGTTCTAGTCTTGATGAAAATAAATGTTTAGATGGTCAATATGAAATTCATCCAATAATATTAGAAACTGAAAAATATCATAACTTAACTTGTTCAACCAAATTTGCTAAACGTGGAATAAATTGCTGTTCTAATCAAAATACAGAAGTAGCTTATGTGGATGAAATTGGTAATTGGGGAATAGAAAATGGTAAATTATGTGGTATTGGTTATACAAGATGTTCATTTAGTATTTTAGGTTATCCCTGTTGTTCTTCCGTAAATCCTGAAGTTGTTTATACAGATGATAATGGTTCTTGGGGTTATGAAGATGGGGAATGGTGTGGTATTGGTGAACTTGTCACGAATTCTAAATATCGTATTCGTAACAAAAAAACTCAAGAATGTCTTATCACACCAATTTACATTCAGATACCGATGTACTTTTAATGGGTGATTGTAATCATAGTGAATGGATTTACCAAAATGATCAATTTGTATTAGAGGCTACTGGTAAATGCTTATATGCCATGAATTCTTTAAATGCAAGAATGATTGAATGTAGTAAAGCTGATGAACAAATTAATCATCATATCCATTTCAAAATAGTTGATAATAAATATATTTGTATAAAGAATAATGTGGATCCTAAAGATCATTGTTTAAATGGTAATACTTTAAATTTTGAAACAAGTAAGAATGAATATTCTGAATGGATGATTGAAAGTGTAAATGATGATGAAAAAATAATTAAATCCATTGAAAGTATTATTAATAAAAATCCTAAGATAGGTTTTGTAGAATTTAAACCTACTACACCTACTACAACTACTACTTCAATTTCAACAACAACAACAACATCTACATCTATTATTAAACCATTTGTTACTCCTAAATCTGGTTATATTGTTTATTGGTTCTATCATGCTTTTACTAATAAGTGTTTACATGCTCCACAAAATATTGACAATGGTAAAATTACTGTAAAACTTTGTGATGATTCAAATTATTCAAAATGGATGGTATTATCTTCTCGTAAAGGTTATTTCTATTCTATGGCTTATCCTGATTATTATTTACGTATTGATAATATTACTAAAGGTTTACTTAGTTTAGGTAAATGTGATGAACAAGCTATTTTAGAACATAATAATGATGGTTTCTTTATTTCATCTTTAGCTAATGATAAATGTATTGGATTATTAAATTCTAATGATATGTATAATGATGAAATTGAATTAAATTTAAATCAATGTACTAAAAATAATGAAGAACAATTTTATGTTTGGAATCATAATCCTACTTCAACAACAACAACTACATCAACTACATCAACTACATCTACTATTGAACCTACACCTAAATATTATTCTGAATGTTATTTTGAAACTTTAGGTTATCCATGTTGTTCTCCTGATAATACCGTAGTAATTGAGATGGATGAAAATGGTAAATAGGGTGTTGAAAATGATGATTGATGTGGTATCATTGAACCTACCCAAAAACAAATCCCTATTGATACGGATATTACTGATATTGAAACTTATTATTTATATAATGCCAATATGAATAAATGTATTTATACTTCAGGTAAATTAGGTACGGAAATTACTTTTAACGATTGTGATTATTCTAATAATTCTCTTTGGGATATTCCTTATACACATCATGGAAAAATCCGTTCAAGAGTTAATTCAAATTATTGTATTATGCTTTCAGATGTTACTAAAGGAACCTTAATTTTAGGAGAATGTGAAAAAGATGGAACTACATTTTATCGTGAAGGTAATTCAATTTTATCATCTTTATCAAAAAGTAAATGTATTGGAATATCAAAAACTGACGCATCTATTTTAATTATGAATGATTGTAATAAAAAACTTGATGATCAAATCTTTTATTTCAATTTATGGAATGTTTAACCACTCTTGAATCAAATATTAAATAATTTAATAAAATAAATAAAACTTTTAATATAATAATAATAATAATAATAATAATTAAATAATTAATATTTTAATATTATCTTAAAAAGATTTTATTAAATTTTTTAAGAATAATTACACCATAAAACAAAAAATATATTAATACACAAATAATAATAACAACAAATAATATAATGATATAATAATATAATATCTATTATAAATTTGTAAATTTTTAGAGGGGTAAACATTCTAGTGATATAATATTATACAATTATTATTAATAATTACAAAAGGAAAATAAAACAAAAAAAATAAACAGCTATAAATAAAAAATAAAAAAAAAATAGTTAGAAATAGAAAATAAAAATAGCTATAAATAGCAAATAAAAAAAAGAAAAAATGAAAGAAAAATAAAAATAAATTAATAAACAACTACAATAGCAAATATAAAAAAAAGAAAAAGAAAAGAAATATAAATTAATAAACAAATAAAAATAAAAATAAAAATAAAAATAAAAAATAAAAAAAAAAAGAAAAAAGAAAAAAGAAAAGAAATATAAATTAATGAACAAATATAAATAAAAATTAAAAAAAATATCTATAAATAACAGATAAAAAAAATAATAATAAAAATTAAATGAAAAGAAAATGAAAAGAAAAATAAATTAATAAACAACAATAAATAAAAAATAAAAAAAAAATTTTTTTCTACTATGTTTATATTGTGTTAAATAAAGACAATGATATTTCATTAACAGTTTTCAAAAAATAATATTCTTTGTAATTTATAGATTTAAAAATTAAAATGTTTATAAAAAGATATTATTATAAAAAATAAAATATACTGATTAAGTATAGAATAAGATTATTAAAAAAAAATATTAGAATTTTTTTAAAACTAAAATTCGTAAAATATAATTTTATTACGATTAAAAATATTTATTTATTTATTTATTTATTTATTTATTTATTTATTTATTTATTTATTTATTTATTTATTTATTTTTTTTTTTTTTTTTTTTTTTATTTATTTATTTATTTATTTATTTATTTATTTATTTATTTATTTATTATACTTTTTGAGAAATGTTTTTTTTTTTTGTTTTATTTTTTTTTTATTAAAAATATTAAATAATTGTGATAACAAATATTTATCATGTAAATAAATTATTTTTATAATTTATTTGAAGTAATTTGAAATTATAATAATTAATAATGAATCAACCTATTGTTCCTGCTATAAATTTCCATTTTACAATAATTATAAATATAATTTTTGTTTTTATACTAAGAAGACAAAAACAATACTATTTTTTTTTAATGTGTTTTATTAATAAATCAATATCATAAAATAAAAAAATAATATTTATTAGTTATTTTAGAAATCAATTATTTAAACATATTATTATTATTATTATTATTATTATTATTATTATTATTATTATTTTATTATTATTATTTTATTATTATTATTATTATTATTATTATTATTATTATTAAAAAGTTGAAATATTATTATAATAAAATTACATTGATAGAAATTTCTATTAATGTAATTTTTATGGAATTTTTGTTTTTGTTTTTGTTTTTGTTTATATTTTTATTTATATTTTTTTTAAAAAAATTTATATTAAATTTTATGATGTCATAAGAATCAGCCACGGTTTAATAGATATTGAAATTTTGTTTTTGTTTTTATTTTTGTTTTTGTTTTTATTTTTGTTTTTGTTTTTATTTTTGTTTTTGTTTATATTTGTGTTTCTGTTTTTGTTTTTGTTTTTGTTTATATTTTTTTTTTTTTTTTTTTTTTAAAATTTATATTAAATTTTATGATGTCATCAGAATCCTGTACTATATATTTTATTTTAAAAAAAATTAATGTTTATTAAAATATAATTTAATACAGTTAACTATATTCAACTATATTAATGGAAAATTTTTTTATTAAAAAAAAATTTATATTAAATTCTAGAATTAATAAAATGGAAGTGTTTCATTTCTTAATGGGGGGAATAATTAAATAAAGAATTAAATAAATAAAAATATAAATAAATATATAAAAATAATAAAATTATTTAATAATTATATTTACTTTTTTTATTATTAAATAATATCATAATATTTATAAATTATTATATTATAAAACTAAAAATTAATAAATATATATTAATAATAATAGATGTGATGTTTTTTTAATAAAAGGTTTACATTAGTATTAACTCAATACAGGTTCATTATTATAAACATTTTAAAAATAAAAATAGTAAAAACATTTTATTTGATGTATATTTTTTATCATAATAATAATAATAATAATAACAATAATTATTATTAAAATAATTAGAAATAATAAACATAAATAATTCTTGTATTACTTATTATTTTATTTTTTATAATTATTATAATCATGTACATTTCAGATCAAAAAGTTTTAAACTATTAATATATATTTTAATATTGGATAATATATTATACTTATAAAATTAAACAAAAAATATATTTATATATTTCTTTTAGTTTTTATTTTATATTTTTATTTTATATTTTTATTTTTATTTTTATTTTTATTTTTATTTTTATTTTTATTTTTATTTTTATTTTTATTTTTATTTTTATTTTTATTTTTATTTTTATTTTTATTTTTATTTTTATTTTTATTTTAATCTTTTTTTATTTTATTTTTATTTTTATTTATTATTTTCCATTTTTACTAGATTTTTTTTTTTTTTTTTATTTTATTTTTATTTTTATACTTTTAATTCTTTTTTTTTTGTATTACTTTCAGATTTTCTTTTTTAGGTATATCATATTCTTTATTACATTTCTAATATTTGCAATCTCTGTCATTCTTAAAATATTCTGAAAAATCTTCGATTTTATATATTTTGAAAAAAAATTTTTTTATATAATTATCTACTTTTTATTTTAATTTATTTAAAAAAAAAATATAAAAAAAATATAAAAAAAAAATTTTTTTAAATATATATTTTCAATACTATTTGAATCTTTATCATTTGTTAAATCATTTATTAAAAATTTAAGGACATTTCTTTTTTTTTTAATCTTTTTTCTTTACTCTATTTTTTGATACCATCTTCCAATATTTACTTTTTTATTTGAATTTTTTTATCTTTTATTTGTTTTTCTCTTTTTTATTTGAATTTTTTGAAAATTATCTTATTGTATATTTTAAAATCATTAATTAATTTTACTCTACTATTTCAACAAATTCAAATTCTTCAAAAATTCTTTTTTTGTTTTAAAAAAGTCATCATTAGAATTATTTAAAAAAAAAGTATCTATTGGTAATATATCTTTAATATAGATCATGTTTATCCTTTTTTTAAATTTATATTTAAGTTACTCAATAAAAATGAATATGATACGTTTTACATTTGTATACCAATAATTTCTTGTGTCATTTTTTTTAAAGAGTAAATATCCAATCAAGTTTAGCTTTTTCTTCTGTTTTTTTTTTTTTTTTTTTTTTTTTTTTTTTTTTTTTAAATATATTATAATTTATAATATGTTTATTATATTATTACATTAAGAATATCATATCTACCATTAAAACAAAAAGCAATGTACGAAAAAAAAAACCTATATCATAGTAAAGTAATCTTTTATACATATTAGTATTTTCAGTTATTTTAATTTTTTTTATCAGCTATTTTTATTTATTACATTAAAATAAAGTTGTTTTTTTTTTTTTTTTACATTTACATTTCTATAAAATGTAAATGTAAAGCGGAAATAAGACCATCTTATATATATATATAACATTTTTTTTTTTAACATTTTTTTAATATGGAATATTTTAATATAAACTTTATTTAATATGAAATAATATAATTTTTTTAATTAAAAGAAACTTTATTTAATATGGAATAATTTTTATTTAAACAATAAAAAAAAAAAAAATTAAATAAATAAATTAGAATAAATAGATTTGAATTATTATTATTAATTATTAATATTAATTATTAATTTAAATATGTATAAATTGGTATAATTAATAAGTAATATATTTAAATTAGTTATTATATTAAAGTATAGAAAGTGTAACTTTTTTTTTTCCCATTAGAATTTCTTTTGTATATAAATTTCCTATATATATATTATAAAGTAACATTCAAATTTATTTAAATATATGTAAATAACGTTATTCAATATCCTTTTTTTTATTGTTATTATTAATTAGACATTTTAAAATGCATTCTTTATTTATTATAAATAATAAATACAATAATTATTTTATATATCATTAGTATAAAATTTTAAGTACTATAAAAATTCAAAAACAATATATACTTTTAGTTTGAACAATTAATTACTTTTAATCCAATTTTTGAAATATTAGGTTCTTTTTTATAATGACATAAAAAATTTAATTTTATATTCTTATTTAATTATTTTATGTAAAACTTTCAATTGAGATATTATATTTTTTATTATTTTATTTTTTTTTATTTAATTGATTAATTAATAAATAATTATAATTATACATTTAAATATTAATAAAAATTATTATTTATCTAATGAAATTTTTATTATAATAAAAACGATTTTATTATAAAAAAAATTACTGGAAAAAAATAATTAAATAATTAAAAATTAAAAATATTTGACCAAAAATAAATAAATAATTAAAAATTAAAAATATTTGACCAAAAATAAATAAAAAAAAAAATTAAATTATTTAATTTTAATAATTTAAGAAATGTGAAATCGTATAGTTTTATGATTCTAAAGCTAATTTTAATGTAATAGATAGAAAAAAAGAAGGGTTTGTTGTAATATGATATATTACTTCACTTTAGATTTATGGGTTATATATCATATTACATATTACAACAAACCCTATTAAATAAAGCAATAGTAAATTTTATCTTTAAATGAAACATACCACTTGTAGTATAGATAACAATAAGACAGTAATAGTTTCACTATAAGATTTTTTATTAATACATATACATATATATATACATATATACAATACATATATATAATATTTTTTATATGTAAAAAAATTTTTTTTGATTTTTATACTTTTTTTTTGATATATATATATTTTCTTTCCCACTTCATAATTAGTTTTATTATCATATAAAATATATTTATTTTATAATTAAAATAATTGATTTAATGATACAATTTTTTTTCTCAAAGTTTTCTTGTAAGTATTGCTAAAACAATAAAAACGATATTAATCAATCCAATAATAAGAATTAATATTTTATAATCAATACCAAATAAAGAGATTAAAAGTAAAGCAGATAATACTTTAATAATTAGTGAAGTATAAAAACAACAAATATTTGAACACCATGTACTTGATATCATTACTATTATTGCAAATAAAACATTAATTATTATAAGTAAATAGATTACAGGTTCAGTCATATCACTATCAGATTTCATCTTATAAGAATTGCCTTCCAATAATGCTTCTACTGCTATTAAAGCAAACATTAAAATCCAAAGAAAAAATTGTTTGAAAGATTTTTTTTTGTCATATTCAAAATAATCACTAAAATAGTCATTATTCATATGTTCTTCATTTGATTCTTTTTCATTTATAATTTGAATTTTATGGGAAGGTTCTTGACTTTTACTTTTATTTTCTTCAAACATTATTGTTTATGAATATGTATAATAATTCCTTAAATTTTTTAAAGTATTATATAGGTAATAAATGTAATAATTTAATACATAGTGTGATAAATTATAAAAAAACTATTCTTGAATTGAATTAAAGTTAACTTGAATTGAATTAAAGTTATTTAATGGTATTATTATTTTATTTTATTTTTATTTTTTCATTTTTTGTTATTGCAAGTTACGTTATTAAGTAAAATTTTTTAAAAACAATTTTTTTTTTATAACTTGTTTTTATATCAAATGTTTTTTTAATTTATTTTATTCAATCATTGAATCTGTCACAAAAGTAATATAATTATTATTTAATATTACATAATATATTTATATTATATATTATAACAATATATATAAAAAATATATGTAAATTCTAAAATTGTAAAATTTGAATTTTTATAGTAATAATTTTTAGGGAAAAAAAAAATTCAAGGAGCCAATTTTTTTTTTTTTTTTTTATGGCACACAATTTGTACATCACTTTTATTGAATTTAAATATTAAAATACATGAATCATAAAAAAACACATAATGAAAAAAAAATGATACTAAAAATTAAAAAAAACCAGTAATATATTATAGATAATAATAAATAATACTGGAGGGAAAAAAAAAATAGTATAATAATATTTAAAAACAATAAATCCATACAAGCCCTTAATTCTAAATATAGAATTAAAGTAAAATTGATCTATCCTATTCCACTAGGGACGGAAATAAGATCGGCATTTGCCCTACTAGGTTGTCCTACTGTGTTATCAGCATTGACGTTCCTGGAGAGGTTGGTTTTAAATTTATTGAACAATATATGTTGTCTTTTACAGACAACAGGCATGATATCGTTCAATAGAGCCGCAGATCGCAACAAGAATGGGGATTTTGAATAAGTACCAGATTCAGTCTGACACTTAAACAAACATTCCCATTCCTTTTTGTATGGACTATTGTTAATTCTATCACTAAAACCATAATCTCTACCACCAATTAAAAAATATAATATCTATACCTATTAACTATTTTTTTATTACCTAATATATCTATATTATTTATACTATTATTACTACTTTTATAACCCTTAACAATATTATTAATTCTATTATCTACACTAGGGTTATTACTGGTCCTAACTAAACTATTAAAAAGACTATCTAAAAAATAAAAAAAATTTCTATCTAGATCAATACGAAGATTTTTAAATAAGAAACAATTTATAAACCAATGATCAATTCTCTGATAACTGTCACAATGAAAACAACATGAACAACAATTAGGACAAGAATTATTAATCATTTTTGCAGCTTTAGCAACTCTAGCGTCGACTTTATATCCACATCTTGCCCTAAGTATCCACCTAAAACCTTTGCTATATTTAGGAAATTCTAGATTAAGTTTTAAGTAATTCCTTGATTCTTCAAAGTTGTACATTTTATAAGTTTTAGCTTTAATTGATTTGTCACTGTTCATGTCTCTGTCCCAATAGAATTCCATAATTTCTTTAGAAGAGGATGAAATATTGTTTAATTTATCATTTAATAATTTACTTTCTTTGTCCCAAGTCCATTTTCTTGTTGTAGCAACATTATTAACTATCTTTGAGATAATGCAGTTGGAGTCCTTCCACTTATTAAAACATCTAACCTGAGCTAAAGCACATTTACCAGAAAGTGGAGGAATATTGAGTTCTTTTGAGATGCAATAAATAGAAACAAAAGAATTAGGTTTCGAGTAGCCTAAAATCCAATAAAAACCTTTGTTAATAATTGTTTGTGTAGAACTAGTATTGTTTTTGTTAGAACCAAGCAAAGGAGCGTAATAGGAAACTTGTCCAATAACTTTTGCAGAGAATAAAGTTCTTTTAAGAGGAATAGGAATCAGATCATTTTTTAAAAAACCTTGAATTGAAAACAAAGCCTTACTAACTTTATTTTTCATTTTAATAATAACGAATTTTAAATCTAGAGTTTTGTGAAAGAGAACACCAAGGTAAGTATAACAATCTGTTTTAGGGATTGGGATTCCTGTTAAATAAAAGGTAGGGTCTTCTCTAAGAATATATTCCGAATTTTCATGTCTAACAGCAAATGTGGCACATTTATTAATTCCAAAAGTCATCTCGTTGTCCTTAGCCCATTTACTAACTGAGCGAAGAAGTTTTTTCATACGAGATCTACTAAGGGCACAAAGAACAATATCATCAGCAAATATTCCTCCACAACAATATTCAGTATCTATTTTCACACCATTATGCAGGCAATCGTTGAAGATGTCGTTGATAAACAAATTTCAAGGAGCCAAGAAATAAAAAAAAATTATTTTTTTTTTTTTTTGTTTTTTCATTATTCAATATTTATATCAAAAATATCTAAATTTATTTATTCATTTATTTATTATTTATTTATTTATTTATTTCTTTATTTATTAAATCGTAAAACATTTTATATTTTTTAAAATTTTTATATTAAAAATAAATTACAGAAAATTCCAAAATCATAAATTAACTGCCAATAAGATTAAAATATTAATTGTGACATCTATAGACAACAAAAAATGCAATAAACAAACAAATAAATAAATAAATAAATAATAAATAAATAAATAATAAATAATAAATAAGTAAATAAATAAGTAAATAAATAAATAAATAAATTATTACATAAATAAATAAATAAATAAATAAATAAATATCAAGGTAATTAAATAATTAAATAAATAATTAAGTATATAAATAAATAAATAAATAAATAAATAAATATCAAGGTAATTAAATAATTAAATAAATAATTAAGTATATAAATAAATAAATTTAGATATTTTTGATACAAAAAAAAAAATAAATAATAAAAAAAAAAATAAATAAAAAGTAAAAAAACAAAAAAAGAAATAATTTCTGACAATTATTTCCATTTTTGTTTGTTTATATTTTTATTTCATTTATCATCCATTTTTCATTTATCTACCAAATTTCATAATTAAGGTTTTTTTTTTTTTTTCCCTTTTTTTTTGTTTCTTCTTTTATTTTACCTGTAATTTTGCTACTTTTTTTTTTTGCAGAAATTTTTTTTGTAATTTTTTTAATTAATATTTTTTAGTAATATATTTACTAACATATTTTTTTACTAGTTTTTAATTTTTTTTTTTTATAAAATATTTATAGATAGTTGTTGTTGAAGTACTATTATCTGTTACAATTGGTTATTTCATAAATAGTTGATTGTGAATATTCTGAATTAAAAGTAAAAACTATTATCTTAAGATTTATTGTCACACTTTTATTTTTAAAGTATTAGTATCTATTAAGTTATGTGTGTTTGAGTCATAAATATATAATTGTATTACTGTTAATTAAAGGTAGATGCTACTTTATTTAATGTTATTTAGAAATTTCATCGTTTAAAGTATTAGTATTACTTTCAATAATTACCTATAAGTAGGTATGGTATTGAAACCTTATCATTAAAAGTCGTAATATAAATTTGATTTTTCTTTTGTAGATGAAATTAAGTACATTACATAAAACATCACAATCTTTACAAACAATTTTTAATTTATTTATTATTATATTAACTTTTAAAAAAATTATAAAATTTTTTATTTGATGTTGACCTACCTAATTGTATAATTAAATTTTTCATTATATTCTTCTAGCCATTGTTTCTCCAAAAACTTATCTATTATCATTTTCAGTATGTTAAAAACATTTTTTTTTTTTGAGGATCATATGTTAATGACAAATAATTCTTTAGTTAATTCTATTAAAAGAAATAAAAAAATTTTATTATTATCCAATATTACAACATCTTATCATTATATTATAAAAATAATTAATAAAAGATACTTTCATATAAAATAATATATTATATTTAATATATTTCACTCATATATATTTTTCTATCTTTATAAAAAAAATATAAAACACATATTCTATTTAATCATAATGCAAATATAATTAAAAACAAAACAAAACTAAATTTTTTTAATTATGAAAAATTTTATGCTTTCTATTTTTACTCACTGTTTATTTATTAGTGTAGTAAAACAAATAATGCTTATACTATTCGTAATATTTCTTTTTTCAAATAACTTTAATAATAATATTAATTATTATAGAGCAAAATCATTATTAGAAATAATTATAGAATTTCTTTAAATAATATTTATTAATATTAAAATTTAAAAAAAATAAAATGTTATATTATTATATAACTTTTTTTTTAAATTCTTCATTTATCATAAATTTGTTAGCAATTAATATTTTTCATTATTATTTTTTTCAATAATTCATTCAATTTTTTTATAAAAAAATCCAATAACAATAATCATAATAATTAATAATTAATATAAATATTATATATATTATATTTATTATTCTTATAATTTATATATAATAAAAAAATAAATCGCAATATTAATAAAAATATTTAAAACAATTAAAGTTTATTTACAACGTAAATTAAAATTAATTGCTATTTCTAAATTTAGAATTGTTTAAGTGTAAAAATAATTAAAATAGTAATTAGAAACTATTTTAAATGTATTTTTAGAAATTGTTTTTCAAGTTAAATTATTTCAATTAAAATATTTTAGAATCGTTTGTTATTTTATAATATTTAATTATAAATTGTTAATAATTTATATAAATTTTATATTTTATAAAATAATATATTTAAGAATTGATTTTGTTTATGATAATAAACATATTATTAATATTATCAAAACAAAATTAATTAAGTATATATTATTGCCATTTTATTTATTATTTATTATCATTTTTATTAATAAAATATATACATATATAATATTATTATATTATTATATTATTTATTATTTATTTTATTTATTATTAGTCATTTATCAAAAAAAAAGGAAAATAAATATATTTAATTTTATGATGAATTTTTATTTTTTTTTTAACTTTTTTTTAGTAATTAAGTATTTAATAAAAAAGAAATATATACTTATTAGTTTGTTTTCTATTCATTTATTTATATATATATATTTTATTTTGATTTATTTATATATTTTTTTTAATTTATTTCAAAACGTGGCTTTCATAATTTATGTTAAAAAAAATTTAATTTTTTAATTTATTTATGCGCCTCATTGCAACAATTTACTATGCGCCCCATATCATATTTTTAATTTATTTTATGCGCCTTATTTCAAAAATTTACTATGCGCCCCATATAAGAACTTTTAAAATTAATATATTTTCTATATTTCGTAACTATTTTAAGTTATGAATATATATTTTAAATTGAATATATATATATATAAAAAAACAAAAAATAATGATAAAATTTTTTATTAATAAATATATAAAATTATTATCTTAATAATACTTATAATTATAAAAAATTTTAGTTTTATTTTATTATCTTAATAATACTTATAATTATAAAAATTTTTAGTTTTATTTTTTAATACCTTTTTTTAAATTATAATATAATTATTAATGTTATTACTCTCTAATTATTCTTTATTATTACTTATTAATAATAGAATTAAATTAAATTTGATAAATAACTATCAAATAATTAAATAAAGATATTATATATAATAGTTATTCTAATTTTTATGATGCATTATTGTTGTATATATTTAAATATTTATGTGCCAATATAAATCAAATATTTTAATTAAAATTTAAAAAATATTAAATTTTGTTGTTTATTATTATTTAATAATATGCATGTATTTATATATAACATGAAAATATTTTAATAGAAGCTACTTTATAAAAAATACAAAAAATAATTTTTATCAACTATTTTACAATATAAATATATAAAGAATATATTGAATATTAGTTAAAAATGTTAAAAAATAATGAAATATATATTTAATTATATATTTTACTATAAAAATAAAATTTGAGTTAAATTTATAATTTTTAATAGAATTAAATAAATAGAAATAACTCAAGATAAAAAGAATATTTTTCTTTTTAATTTTATTTACTTCACAAAAATTTTTTATTCATATTTTTTATTCAATTAAATTTTATTTTATTTTAATTATTTATAGTTTTTTTTATTTTAACTCTTATTTATATTTTTTTATATTAATAATTAAATAAAATTTTCATTAGTAACAGAAAAAAAATAAAAGATAATCTTTTATATTTTATTTTTGATTAATTGTAATAATAAAAGTAATATTTTAATATTTACTTATCATCTATTTATATTGTAATTTTCATTATGCTATTATAAATATTACATTTATAATTTATAATTGTATAATGATAATTATGATACATTTTATAATTTATTATATTTAAATTTTTGAGAAAAAAATTATTAAGAAATAGTAGTATTTGAACTATTAATTAATTTTATAAATTATTTATTAATATATATTATTATAATTTAAAAATTTAAAGTTGTTTTTTTTTTTTTTTTTTGAAATAAAAAATATAAAAATATTGCTTATTTTTTTATCTAGAAGAATTTTCATTGTAAAAGTTTAAAAAGTATTTTTTTTTTTTAATATTTTTTCTACTCTTATATTTTTTTATATATATAATTTTCTCAATAATATCTTTGATTATATTTTTATAAATAATTAATATATTTTATAATATTATAAAATATTTAATTTATGATAAATTTATTTTTTAATAAAAACATGTTTTATTTAAATATATATATAATCATCTTTTAAAAAATGTATATAGCTTTTGCTTTTATAATTTTTTTTTGCACTGTTCTTTTTTTTTATTTGTTAAATTTTATTATTAATGAATAATAATAATAATAATAATAATAATAAATATAAATATATATAATTAATAATTATTTTTTTTTTTAAAAAAGTAAAAAAATGTAAAAAGTTAAATGATTTGCAATTTAAAAGTAATATATAATTTAAAATTCATTTTTAATAACCTTTTTTTTAAATATTTATTTGATAGTATATTTTTATTAATAATCAAGAAAAGAGTATAGATATTTAAATGCTTTAAAGCGAATTTCATTAAGAGGAAAAAACCTTATTATTTTTGTATATATCTTTTTTATATAATAATAATAATAATAATAATAATAATAATATTAATAATAATAATAATAATAATAATAATAATAATAATAATAATAATAATAATAATAATAATAATAATAATAATAATAATAATGAATAATGAATAATGAATAATAATAATAATAAATAATAATAATAATAATAATAATAATCATAATAATCATAATAATAATAATAATAATAATAATAACAATAATAACAACAATAATAATAATAATTATTAACAGTCAGTTAATTGGGTTTAATATTATGTCAACTTTATTAATATATTTTTATGATAAAGAGTTACAAATATTTAAATTATATAAATTACATGCTTTTATATTCATACAATGTGGCTCATACATTAAATCTAATACAATACATTTTAATACATTTAACATATATTTCACATATTCTAACAATAATAATAATAATAATAATAATAATAATAAATAATAATAATAATAATAATAATAATAATAATAATCATAATAATAATAATAATAATAATATTGACTTCAAAATCAAACGTTTTTATAAATATTTATTAAATAATATATAATATTTAATATATTTAATGATAAAGAAAATAAG
>MCFG01000149.1:42500-55000 GCA_002104895.1 Anaeromyces robustus | reverse complement strand
TTTTTATGTAATATTCATTTTTTTATTTATTTTTTTTTTAATTTTAATAATCAAGTTCATCTTAATTTTCATCGTAACTAAAACTTTCATTATCAATAATAACTTCTTCAAAGTTTTTAAGACCATAATCTTTTCTAATATTATTATCTTCGAATTTATTTACGATACTATCATGATGACTTACTCCTGGCTTATCTTCTCCAGTAATAATAACAAGTTTTTCAAGAGATTTTATGGTAGTTATTTGTTTAAAAATTTCATCCGTAAATTTAATATGATCAAGAGTTAAAACTTTTAATTTTCCATTTGAAAAGTTTTTAAGAAGGGATGGATCAATTTCTCTTTCTTCAAAGAAATAATCACCATGATCAAATATTTCATTATTGTATTTTAAGGTTAATTCTTCTAATTTAGAAAGTTTATCGAGATTTAATGGGAAATCATCATAAACAGCTGGATCACGTTGATAAAAGTCATCATCAATAACATAAGTAAGTTTAGTTAAAGAAGAAGAATTTTGAGAAATAACTTTTTCAATGGTAGATTGATCATTTCTTTCACTAACTAAATTCATTTCAGTAATTTTACCTTTCTTATCAAGTTTACAACTTCTAAGAGGAATAAATTCATCTACTGTTTCACCATTTCTTAAATTCTTTTTAATATTATTCTTTAAAGTTTTTTCTAACTTTTGACATTTTCCAGTATACTTTTCATAATTAATAAGAGTTATACCATCAACAGTAATATTTGGTATTTTTTTCATAAGTCGTTTTAAATCATTATAATGTTGATCATGTTTCCATTTACCATGATTATCATCTCCTGAAATGACATTTAAGGTTTGAATAGTAGTCTTGGAAAGTCTATCGATGATATCGTCATTAATTTCAATATGATCAAGAGTAAGAGTTTTAAGATTTTTACCAGATAAACAGGCAGGATCAATGGATTTTTCAAGTAAAGGATAATAACCTCTATAGAAAAGTTTATAATTATATTTTAAAGTTAAATCTTCTAATTTTGGTAAATAACTAACAATATATGGGAATTTTCCATAAGTAGCTTGTTCGCGTTGATAAAAATCATCATCAACAAAATAAGTAAGCTTTACAATATCTTTATTAGATAAAATAGCATCTTTAACGGTTTCTTCATCAAGTCTTTTACTTACTAAATATAATTCATCAATTTTTCCCTTCTTAGTAACAGAGCATTCTTGAATTGGTGCGAAATCCTCAATATTTTCTCCTTCATATAAATTCTTTTTAACATTGGCAATTAATTTTTCATTTAATTCATCACAATCTCTAGAGAAATTAGCTAAACTTGGAACAGCTAAGAAGAGAGCACTGGCAACCTTTAAAATATTTTTGAATTGCATTTTTTTTTTCTTTTTTTTTTTTTTGAAATAACTTTTTTATATTTTTAGAATATAATTTAATATTCTTTTTTTTATTTATTTATTTTTTTATAAAAGTTCGTTTTTTTTATTTATTGTTTTATTGATTGATTATTTTTGTTTTTTTTTTTTTTTGAAAAACTAAAAGAAATCATGAAAATATTTTACTTTTATACTTTTTTCATATAAATTCTAAGAATTTCAGTAAATAATTAAAAACAAAAAATTTGCTTATTTTAAAAAAAGTTTTTTTTTTTTAATTTCAATATAAATTTTAAATTTTAATAATAGAATTATATATATTTATAGAATATTCTATTGTTCTATAACTTAAATATCTTTTATAATTTTATATAAATTTTATTAATTTATTTTTATGTATTTTTATATATATAATATAATTTTTACAATACTAATAATAAAAAATTTATTAATTATTTATTATATATATAAATGAATAAATAAATAATAAATAAATAAATAAATAAGTAATAAATAAATAAATAAATAAATAAATTATCCTTAATATATGCATAATATAATTTTAATAATATTAAAATTTATATGCATAAAAAAGAATAAAAGAGAAAAAAAACAAAATTATTTATTAATTATTATTTATTTATTATTTATTTATTTATTTATTTATTTATATTTATTTATTTATTTATTATTAATTATTTATTTATTTATTATTAATTAATTATTTATTTATTTATATTTATTTATTTATTATTTATATTTATTTAAAAAAAAACAAATGATATTCAATTATTCATATATAATATATTTGTTTATATTATTACTAAATAATTTTTTATTTTCTATTATTTAATATTCATCAAAAAACAATATCTATAAAACTTTTTCTTTTTTTCTTTTTATTCTTTTTTTCTTTTATTCTTTTTTTTCTTTTTTTGTTCTTCTGAATATTCACTTTATTAGTATTGTTATTATTAAAATAATTCATTTTTTCACTAATACTTTATTTTTATTTGATCAAAAAAAAAAAAATTTTTTTTTTCCTTATTTTACTTTTATTTAATTTATCCTATACATAAAAATTAATAACAATAAATTAAATAAATAAATATATAGATAATAAATAAATAATAAATAAATAAATAAATAAATAATAAATAAATAATAAATAATAAATAAATAAATAAATAAATAGATAAATAAGACTTTTCTTTTTTTTCTTAAAAATAAAATATTTTTTTTTAAAATTTTTTTTACATTAATTCATTGTATTAAATATAAAATAAATATAAACCTATTTATTAATAATATATATATATATTTTATTAAAATTATTATTATTATTAGTACCTTTTAATTTTATTAATTGCTCATATTTAATTGTTCTCTTAAGATTTGAGATTCTTAATCTATTGACTAGCTTATACTGTAGAAACTCGAGAGAATATCGGATTATTATTATAATTTTATTTATATATTAATTAATTATTTATTCATTTATTTATTTTATTAATTTTTAACATTTGTTTAATACATATATTTATAGACATGAACATTAAATTATTTATTACTTTATTAATTATTTTAACAATTATTATTATTATTATTATAGATAATAATAATAATTATTATAAAAAAGGAAGTTGCCGTAAAAAAATTTTTTTTAATTATAATATATTAATAATAATAATAATAATAAAAGAATGTTCTATCATTATAAATGTAAAATAAGGAAAAAAAAATTTTTTTTTTTTGATCAAATAAAAATAAAGTATTAGTGAAAAAATGAATTATTTTAATAATAACAATACTAATAAAGTGAATATTCAGAAGAACAAAAAAAGAAAAAAAAGAATAAAAGAAAAAAAGAATAAAAAGAAAAAAAGAAAAAGTTTTATAGATATTGTTTTTTGATGAATATTAAATAATAGAAAATAAAAAATTATTTAGTAATAATATAAACAAATATATTATATATGAATAATTGAATATCATTTGTTTTTTTTTAAATAAATATAAATAATAAATAAATAAATATAAATAAATAAATAATTAATTAATAATAAATAAATAAATAATTAATAATAAATAAATAAATAAATATAAATAAATAAATAAATAAATAATAAATAAATAATAATTAATAAATAATTTTGTTTTTTTTCTCTTTTATTCTTTTTTATGCATATAAATTTTAATATTATTAAAATTATATTATGCATATATTAAGGATAATTTATTTATTTATTTATTTATTTATTACTTATTTATTTATTTATTTATTATTTATTTATTCATTTATATATATAATAAATAATTAATAAATTTTTTATTATTAGTATTGTAAAAATTATATTATATATATAAAAATACATAAAAATAAATTAATAAAATTTATATAAAATTATAAAAGATATTTAAGTTATAGAACAATAGAATATTCTATAAATATATATAATTCTATTATTAAAATTTAAAATTTATATTGAAATTAAAAAAAAAAACTTTTTTTAAAATAAGCAAATTTTTTGTTTTTAATTATTTACTGAAATTCTTAGAATTTATATGAAAAAAGTATAAAAGTAAAATATTTTCATGATTTCTTTTAGTTTTTCAAAAAAAAAAAAAAACAAAAATAATCAATCAATAAAACAATAAATAAAAAAAACGAACTTTTATAAAAAAATAAATAAATAAAAAAAAGAATATTAAATTATATTCTAAAAATATAAAAAAGTTATTTCAAAAAAAAAAAAAAGAAAAAAAAATGCAATTCAAAAATATTTTAAAGGTTGCCAGTGCTCTCTTCTTAGCTGTTCCAAGTTTAGCTAATTTCTCTAGAGATTGTGATGAATTAAATGAAAAATTAATTGCCAATGTTAAAAAGAATTTATATGAAGGAGAAAATATTGAGGATTTCGCACCAATTCAAGAATGCTCTGTTACTAAGAAGGGAAAAATTGATGAATTATATTTAGTAAGTAAAAGACTTGATGAAGAAACCGTTAAAGATGCTATTTTATCTAATAAAGATATTGTAAAGCTTACTTATTTTGTTGATGATGATTTTTATCAACGCGAACAAGCTACTTATGGAAAATTCCCATATATTGTTAGTTATTTACCAAAATTAGAAGATTTAACTTTAAAATATAATTATAAACTTTTCTATAGAGGTTATTATCCTTTACTTGAAAAATCCATTGATCCTGCCTGTTTATCTGGTAAAAATCTTAAAACTCTTACTCTTGATCATATTGAAATTAATGACGATATCATCGATAGACTTTCCAAGACTACTATTCAAACCTTAAATGTCATTTCAGGAGATGATAATCATGGTAAATGGAAACATGATCAACATTATAATGATTTAAAACGACTTATGAAAAAAATACCAAATATTACTGTTGATGGTATAACTCTTATTAATTATGAAAAGTATACTGGAAAATGTCAAAAGTTAGAAAAAACTTTAAAGAATAATATTAAAAAGAATTTAAGAAATGGTGAAACAGTAGATGAATTTATTCCTCTTAGAAGTTGTAAACTTGATAAGAAAGGTAAAATTACTGAAATGAATTTAGTTAGTGAAAGAAATGATCAATCTACCATTGAAAAAGTTATTTCTCAAAATTCTTCTTCTTTAACTAAACTTACTTATGTTATTGATGATGACTTTTATCAACGTGATCCAGCTGTTTATGATGATTTCCCATTAAATCTCGATAAACTTTCTAAATTAGAAGAATTAACCTTAAAATACAATAATGAAATATTTGATCATGGTGATTATTTCTTTGAAGAAAGAGAAATTGATCCATCCCTTCTTAAAAACTTTTCAAATGGAAAATTAAAAGTTTTAACTCTTGATCATATTAAATTTACGGATGAAATTTTTAAACAAATAACTACCATAAAATCTCTTGAAAAACTTGTTATTATTACTGGAGAAGATAAGCCAGGAGTAAGTCATCATGATAGTATCGTAAATAAATTCGAAGATAATAATATTAGAAAAGATTATGGTCTTAAAAACTTTGAAGAAGTTATTATTGATAATGAAAGTTTTAGTTACGATGAAAATTAAGATGAACTTGATTATTAAAATTAAAAAAAAAATAAATAAAAAAATGAATATTACATAAAAAAAAATGGCAACTTTTAATAAAATTTATATATATATATATATATATATATATAAAATGACAACTTTAATAGAATTTATAAAAATTGTCAAAAATAAAAATAAATAAATCTATAAATATTATTATTATTAAATATAATAATTATATATAAATAAATATATACAACCTTAAATATATAACTTTAAAAATATTATTAATAATCATATACAAATTATAATATCAAAAAAAAAACATAAATTATAATTTATAAATCATAAATTATAATTTAGAATATTATAAGATAATTATTAATATATATCATATGTCATAAATCATATAAATCTATAATCAAAAATCGTAAATTACAATTTATAAATCATAAATTATAATTTATAAATCATAATTCATATTTTAGAATATTATTAATTGTATCTATAAAAGATATATTGGTAGTAATATAGCTTATATAAAAAATATAATAAAAGAATAAATTGTTTAAAATTGTTAAATAAATATAAATAAATAAATGAATAAATAAAAATAAATAAATTTAAATAATAAAAATGAAAAAATAAATAAAAATAAAAAAAGTTTACAATTTATTTTTGTATTGTCAATTATATATATTCTATTATTCAAAAAAAAAATAAATAAGTAAATAAATAAATTATAGATAAATAAATAAATAAACTATTAAATGAAAATAAATAAATAAATAAATAAATAAATTAATAAATAAGTAAAATTAAAAATTAAATAAATAAATGGATTTATTTTTTTTTTTTATATTCGTTTTATATAACATAATTTTAATTTAATAAATTGTAAAATGTATACATTAATATATTTTTAGCTGTTTAGATATTATTTTTTATTCAATGAAAATTATTATATCTTATTTGTTTAAACATTAAAGAGCAAAGTAAAATAGTATAAAAAAAGTTAGAAGATAGTTTTATATATATTATTAGTTTCCATCTAAGTAATATTTCATAGTAGGATAATTGAGATGTAGAAAATTTTTATTTTTATTTTTTGACAATTTTAATAAATTTTATTAAAACTTGTCATTTTTTTTTTTTTTTTTCATTACTAAAGAATATGAAAAAAAAATGAATAATAAATAAAGTTGTACTTAAATTTTTTAATAAATAAATAAATAAATAAATAAATAAATAAATAAATAAATAAATAAATAAAATTAAAAATTAAATAAATAAATAAATAAATAAATAAATAATAAATAAATAAATAAAATTGAACTTTATAATAGTAACATCAATAAAATAAGAATTTCTTTTTTTTTTATTAAATTAAATTATGGAAATAATATTTATTAAATTATGCCAAAATTTGCATAAATTTATTAATTTTAATTTTTGCATTTAAATTTGTTTTTTTTTTTTTTTTGGTATAATACACGTGATATTAACGATATTTTATGAAATCTTGATTTATGAAATATATAATCTACATAAATTAATGTAATAAAAACATTAAATTATGTAAATTATATATTAATATTAGTTAATTAAAAAAAAAAAAAAAAAAAGGATTTAATTTTTTTATCATTACTTATAAATTGACCGTAAAAATAATAATTAATAAAATAAATAAATTATACTTTTTTTAAGTATAATTTATTTAGTTATTTTAACAATTATTATTATTCAATATTATTATTATTATTATTATAGATATTATAGATAATAATAATAATTTCATGATAAAAATTAAAATAAACAAAGTTATTAATTATTTATTCCTTTATTTATTTTATTAATTTTTAACATTTGTTTAATACATTAAATTTATAGACATGAACATTAAATTATTTATATCTAAATAAAATTATAATAATAAACTAGAGTTTCTACAGTATATAAATTAGTTAATAGATTAAGAATTCTCAAATCTTGAGAGAACAATTAAATATGAGCAATTAATAAAATTTAAAGGTACTAATATTAATATTAATATTAATATTAATAAAATATATATATATTATTAAATAATTTTATATTTATTTTATATTCAATATAATGAATTAATTTACAAAGGAAATATTACAAAAATATTTTGTTTTTAAGAAAAAAAGGAAAAGTCTTATTTATCTATTTATTTATTTATTTATTTATTTATTTATTTATTTATTTATTTATTTATTATTTATTTATTTATTTATTTATTTATTTATATTTATTTATTATTTATTTATTTATTATTTATTTATTTATTTATTTATTATTTATTTATCTATTCATTTATTTACTTTTATTTAATTTATCCTATTCATAAAAATTAATAACAGTAAAAGTAAAAAAAAATTTTTTTTTTAATCAAATAAAAATAAAGTATTTGATTAAAAAAAAAATAATAATTCTTTTTTTTCACTAATAAAAATAAAGTATTAGTGAAAAAAAAGAATTATTTTAATAATAACAATACTAATAAAGTGAATATTCAGAAGAACAAAAAAAGAAAAAAAGAATAAAAGAAAAAAAAGAATAAAAAGAATAAAAGAAAAAGTTTTATAGATATTGTTTTTTAATGAATATTAAATAATAGAAAATAAAAAATTATTTAGTAATAATATAAACAAATATATTATATATGAATAATTGAATATCATTTGTTTTTTTTAAATAAATATAAATAAATAAATAAATAAATAATAAATAAATAAATAAATAAATAAATAAATCAATAAATAAATAAATAATAATTAATAAATAATTTTGTTTTTTTTTCTCTTTCATGCTTTTTTATGCATATAAATTTTAATATTATTAAAATTATGCATATATTAAAGATAATTTATTTATTTATTTATTTATTATTTATTTATTTATTTATTATTATTTATTTATTTATTATTTATTTATTATTTATTTATTTATTTGTATATATAATAAATAATTTAATGTAATTATTATTAGTAGTATTATTAAAATTATATATAAAAATAAAATAAAAAAAAATTAATAAAATTTATATAAAATCATAAATTTAAGTTATAGAACAATAGAATATTCTATAAATATATATAATTTTATATTAAAATTTAAAATTTATATTGAAATTAAAAAAAAAAAAAAATTTTTTTTTTAAAATAAGCAAATTTTTTGTTTTTAATTATTTACTGAAATTCTTAGAATTTATATGAAAAAAGTATAAAAGTAAAATATTTTCATGATTTCTTTTAGTTTTTCAAAAAAAAAAACCAAAAATAATCAATCAATAAAACAATAAATAAAAAAAACGAACTTTTATAAAAAAATAAATAAATAAAAAAAAGAATATTAAATTATATTCTAAAAATATAAAAAAGTTATTTCAAAAAAAAAAAAAAGAAAAAAAAATGCAATTCAAAAATATTTTAAAGGTTGCCAGTGCTCTCTTCTTAGCTGTTCCAAGTTTAGCTAATTTCACTAAAGACTGTGATAAATTAAATAAAAAATTAATTGCCAATGTTAAAAAGAATTTATATGAAGGAGAAGATATTGAGGATTTCGCTCCAATTCAAGAATGTTCGGTTAATAAGAAGGGAAAAATTGATGAATTATATTTAGTAAGTAAAAGACTTGATAAAGAAACCGTTAAAGATGCTATTTTATCTAATAAAGAAATTAGAAAGCTTACTTATTTTGTTGATGATGATTTTTATCAACATAATCAAGCTACTTATGGTATATTCCCATATACGGTTAGTTATTTATCAAAATTAGAAGATTTAATTTTAAAATATAATTATGTCATGTTTTATCATGGTGATTATCCTTCACTTGAAAAACAAATTGATCCTGCCTGTTTATCTGGTGAAAATCTTAAAACTCTTACTCTTGATCATATTGATGTTAATTATCAAATTATCAAAGAACTTTCCGATACCACTGTTCAAACCTTAAATGTCATTTCAGGAGATGATAATCATGGTAAATGGAAACATGATCAACATTATAATGATTTAAAACGACTTATGAAAAAAATACCAAATATTACTGTTGATGGTATAACTCTTATTAATTACGGAAAGTATACTGGAAAATGTCAAAAATTAGAACAAACTTTAAAAGATAATATTAAAAAGAATTTAAGAGATGGTGAAACAGTAGATGAATTTATTCCTCTTAGAAGTTGTAAACTTGATAGGAAAGGTAAAATTACTGAAATGAATTTAGTTAGTGAAAGAAATGATCAATCTACTATTGAAAAAGCTATTTCTCAAAATTCTTCTTCTTTAACTAAACTTACTTATGTTATTGATGATGACTCTTATCAACGTGATCCAGTTGTTAATGATGATCCAGCTGTTTATGATGATTTCCCATTAAGTATTGTTAAACTTTCTAAATTAGAAGAATTAACCTTAAAATATAATAATGAAAGATTTGATAATGATGATTATTTCTTTGAAGAAAGAGAAATTGATCCATCCCTTCTTAAAAACTTTTCAAATGGAAAATTAAAAGTCTTAACTCTTGATCATATTAAATTTACCGATGAAATTTTCAAACAAATAACTACCATAAAATCTCTTGAAAAACTTGTTATTATTACTGGAGAAGATAAACCAGGAGAAAGTCATCATAATAGTATTGTAAATAAATTCGAGAATAATAATATTAGAAAAGATTATGATCTTAAAAACTTTGAAGAAGTTATTATTGATAATGAAAGTATCAGTTATGGTGAAGGTGGTGAAGATGATCTTGATTTTTAAAATTAAAAAAAAAAAATGAATATTATATAAAAAAAAATTACAACTTTTAATAAAATTTATATATATATATAAAAGAATATTATATATATATAAAAAATGACAACTTTTAATAGAATTTATAAAAATTGTCAAAAATAAAAATAAATAAATCTATAAATATTATTATTATTAAATATAATAATTATATATAAATAAATATATACAACCTTAAATATATAACTTTAAAAATATTATTAATAATCATATACAAATTATAATATCAAAAAAAAAACATAAATTATAATTTATAAATCATAAATTATAATTTAGAATATTATAAAATAATTATTAATATATATCATATATTATATAAATCTATAATCAAACAAAAAAAAAAAAAAAAAACATAAATTACAATTTATAAAATCATAAATCATATTTTAGAATATTATTAATTATATCTATATATAAAAGATATATTAATAATAATATAACTTATATAAAAAAATATAATAATAAAAAAATAAATTGTTTAAAATTGTTAAATAGATATAAATGAATAAATAAATAAATATAAATAAAATAAAAATAAATAATAAAAATTTATTTATTATTTAACAAAATATTAAAAATGAAAAAATAAATAAAAATAAAAAAAAAAGTTTACAATTTATTTTTGTATTGTCAATTAAATATATTCATATCTATAATTCAAAAAAAAAAAAAAAAATAAATAAATAAGTAAATAAATAAATTATAGATAAAATAAATAAATAAATAAACTATTAAATGAAAATAAATAAAATTAAAAATTAAATAAAAATTTAGTATCATAATAAATTGTAAAAAAAATTAAAACAAAATAAAATAAGAATATAAAATAAAATAAAATAAAAAATCTTGAATAATGACAATAAAAATAAACCAAAAAATTACAATAAAATAAAAATAAAAATAAAAATAAAAATAAAAATAAAAATAAAAAAAAATAAAAATAAAAATAAAAAAAATAATAACAAACAAAATAAAAGATAAATATAAAGATATAAAACAAAAAAAAATAATAATAACAAAAAAAAAAAAAAAAAAAAAAAAACAAATATATAAATATAAATAAAATAAAAATTAATAATCATAATTAAATAAATACATGTAACGTAACATTTATATATATATATATATTATTTATTAATTATTTCTATTTTTTACAAAGAAATTTTTTAAATTTTGAAAAATGCAATTATAATTTTCATTTTATTTATACTAATTTTCTCCTTTTATTCTTCTTCTTATCCTTTTTTTTATTAATAATTGTTTCAATTTTATTTCTTTTATTCTTCATAAGTGTATTTATTGCCTATTTTTATAAAAAAAAATATAAATAAATAATATTATTAGTTTTTATAAGAATATTTATTATATAATGTCAATATTTATATATATATAATTTTGTTTTTCTACTTTTCTCTATTTTTTTTATTATATTTATTCCGTAGTATAAAATTTACCTCTTTATCCTTCTAATATACTTTGATTATTATCATCTTCTTTAAGTTTTGTATCACTTAAACCATTATATGATAAAGAAGATGAAGATGAATTTTCATTATTATTTATTGTTGCAAGTGTTCCAGGTATAGTTTCACTTACACTTGGATTTAATGGCCTTTTTCTATTTAATTCATTGGATTCTGAAACTAATGTTGGGATTAGTGATAATCTTTCATTATTTAGTTCTGTTTTATATTCGTCTTATAATAAATATAATATATATATATATATAATATATATTTATTGATATTAATATTATTATAATGTTCATCGTATTTATTTTGAAACAATATATTTAAAAAAAAAAATTTTTTTTTCTTTATATATTATACCATTAACTAAATGAGGGAATGTTTTAGATAAAACAGTATTAGTAACATTCTTATATAAATTAACTAAATTTTCCTGCATAAACACTGTATGTTCACTAGAAGCTATATCCGTTGAAAAACGTAATTCTTCATCAAATATTTTTTTATTAAACTCTTCAAACTTAAATCCTTAAATATGTAAATAATAGTATAATAAATAATATAATATTATATAATTAATTAATAATTAGAAATTAGCATCTATATTAATTAATATATACTATTGTATATATAATTTATATTATAATTAAAAAAATACTTTTTGGAGGTGTCTCTTCTAATAATATTAATTGATCATATAATATTTTTATACTTTTTTCTTTAATATTAATTGATCATATAATATTTTTATACTTTTTTCTTTA
>MCFG01000149.1:0-40000 GCA_002104895.1 Anaeromyces robustus | reverse complement strand
TATAAATACTTAAATAATGATTAAGCATTAAAACTTTATTGTGAGTAAATCAATATAAAAGAATAGAAAATAGTTTAGTTATATTAGTCCTCATCTAGGAATATCTAAAAAAAAGATAGTTGAGATGTAGAGAGATATACTTACAATTGATCATTAATTTGAATATGTAAAAAAAAAAAAAAAAAAAAGAATAATAAATAAATAAAATGTACCAAAAGTTCCTTAATAAATAAATAAATAAATAAATAAACTGTGTTATAATCACATTAATGAACCCTTTTTTTTCTGTTAAATACAAAAAATAAAATAAAATATAAAATAAAATAAAATAAAATAAAATAAAATATTATTATTATTATATAAATTATTATTATTTAGAAATTAATTAATCCAATAGAATCCATATATATTAGAATATAATTATTTATATTATATTAATTTTTTCCCACAATTAAATCTAAATATTTATTATATTAAAAAATAAAATATGTATATTTAAATAATACATATATATATTATTTAAATTTATATTTTTTATACCTACAAAAATGATAAATATATATTATTTAGATTAATTATTTTCATACAAAAATGATAAAATATAAATATATTTTAGATTAATTATTTGAATACTAAAATGATAAAACAAAACATATCATTTAGATTAATTATTTGAATACTAAAATGATAAAACAAAACATATCATTTAGATTAATTATTTGAATACTAATATGATAAAACAAAACATATCATTTAGATTTTTATATAAAAAGAAATTTCATTATTAGTAAAGATTTAACTTAATTAAATAATGAATGTTTTGTATGTATATATTATTCATATGTTTTGATAGGTGAATATATAAATATGAAAATATTATTAATTCATTCATTCAATTTTATAATATAAAAATATAAAAATAATATATATATTAATTTTTTTATTATATATATATGAATTAAAAAGAAAAATAGAATTATTAAAAATAAATAATAAAAAATTAAAAAAAAAATAATAATAAACATAAAAGTAATTAACATGATTTGATCATGTACACAGTGTTTATTAAACATAATCTTGTGTTAACAAAAAATATTTAGTATTTATTATTTTTATGCTAAATGTAAAAAAAAAAGTGTAATGGAAATAGAAATCGTTACAATTAAGTAAAAAAAATTTTATAAAAATAATAATTTTTTAAGAAAATAAGAGATTATTTAAAACTAAAAATAATTAGAGATAAGTGTGAATATAAATTAATTAGACGGTTGTGTTGTAAAAGATGGAAAATCAATTAACAAATCATGTCCTATTTATTTTTTTTTTCTATTTTTATTGAATTAACCATGATAATTAAACAAAGAGAATTAATTATTATATTATTATTATTTTTTTGATTTGTTATAATTTTAAGAATATTCGTACAAAATATTTTTAATATTCAAATATAGTACTATATTTAACTAATTTGAAATTATTATAAGACTTACTATTATATATCTTTTTTTTTTATATTACTTTTTCCATTTAGAATTTCAACAAATTAAAGTAAACTCATTGGTTTCTACTTAAACACAAATATATACAATAATAACTTATAAAAAAAAAAGAATATTACATTATTTTCAAAAAATTTCAGTATAAACTGTAAATATTTGTTGAATGTAAAAAAAAAAAAAATTTTTTTATTATTTATTTCTTTATTTCTTTATTTTTATTTTTTATTATTATTTTTTTTTTTATTTTTCATTTTTTATTTTATATATTTTTAAATATAATATTTTTAAATTTGTATTAACATTTTTATAATTCTAAACAAATAAATTAAATAAATAAATATTGTTATATAAGATATAATTATGATAATATAATTATAAATAATTATTGTAATATAATATATGGTATATAATATATGGTATGATAATAAATATAAATAATTATTATTATTATATAATAATATAATATATGGTATGATAGTAAATATAATTATTATTATATAATATATGATATATAATATATGGTATGATAATAAATATATAATTTATGATTTTGTAATATGCGTTTTTTTTTTTTTTTTTTTGTTTTTTTTTTAAAAAAAAAGATCTAACTTATAAATTTCATGAAAAAAATTTTGTTTCTTCAACTTTTCTTTTTATAAATATATTTTTTTTTTTTTTTTAATAAATTTTGTAAAAAAGATAAAAAAAATATAATAATATAATAGTTATTTTATTCAAAAAATGTAATTTTTATACAATTACAATTTCATTATTAGAGTTGTTCTTTTCTTCATCCTTTTTTATTATTATTTTTTGATAATAAAAATATAAAGCACAAGCTAATATTGGAAATATTATACACATTACGGCATAATAAGAAATTCCAACTTTTAAGAAACTATATGGAAGATTGAAACAAAAATGAATCCAGATAGAATAAAGAAGATTTTCTTCTATTTCAAGGAAAATATTCATGATTAAGGCAATAGAAGTGATAACAATAACATTAGAAAGAATATAAATAATAATACGCCAATCCAAAAATTCTGAATCAATAAACCATAAAAGCGTATGCCAAAATGCCCAAACGATACCTTGAATAATAGATCCTTTTAAAAATCCATATTTACGATTCATTTCTGGTCTTAAATAACCTCTCCATCCTAATTCTTCACCAGTTGGTCCGGAAAAAAGAGAAAGAAAGAAGGATACCATAAAACTATAACCCCCTAAAGAAAAATAATTTTTGAATGGTTTTCCTTCTAAAAGGGATACTATACCTACTGTACTAAAAGTACCACCAAGCATAATTAATCCTGAAATAAGGAAAAGGGAAATTTTTAATTGACCATGGAAACAATTTTTTAAAAAATCTATAAATTTTGTATTAGGTTTAAGTTTTTTATAAAGAATAAAAACGGCAAATGTTGGAGACCAAGCAGTGATATCGGATAAAATACGCATGGTAAGCGGTGAAGCATGAAATACCATAGAAGCAGTACCACATAAAACAAGAACTAATCCCCAAAAGAGACCATAAGATAAAATAACATAACCCCACATAATATTCATTTTACCCATGGTTTTTTTTTTGTTTTATTTTTTTTTTTTTCAAAGATAAATATATTATTAATAAAAAGTTTTGTTTTATTTTGCTTTTTTTTTTCAAAGATAAATATATTGTTAAAAAAGATTTGTTTTGTTTTTTTCAAAGATAAATATATTATTATTATACGAAGTTTTGTTTTTTTTTTATCTTAATTAAATACTATTATTTATAAGTTATTATAATTTTAATAAAAGTTAGTTTGTTTTATTTTTTTTTTCAAGTAAACAAAAAAATAGAAAAAAATTGTACATTTATATATAAAAATTTTTTATCAAATAAAAAAAAAAGTTTTTTACTGATTAACCAATAAAAATAAAGATAAAAATTGACAAAAAAAAAAATTAAAAAAATAAAATAAAGATAAAATAAAGATAAAGATAAAATATATTAATTTAATTTAAATTGAAAAGTTAATTAATTAATAATTTATTTATTTATTTATAATTTTCATATAAAATTTTAAATTCTAAACTGCCTTTTATTTAAAAAAATTTTTTTAACTGCCTTTTTTTTTTTTTTTAAAAAAAAATAAAATAAAATAAAATAAAATAAAATAAAATAAAATAAAATAAAATAAAATAAAATAAAATAAAATAAAATAAAATAAAATAAAATAAAATAAAATAAAATAAAATAAAATAAAATAAAATAAAATAAAATAAAATAAAATAATAAATAAATTAAATTAAATTAAATTAAATTAAATTAAATTAAATTAAATTAAATTAAATTAAATTAAATTAAATTAAATTAAATTAAAATAAAATAAATATTTATATATATAGAAAGAAAAAAAGAAAACAATAATACCAAATAATATGTTTGGAAAAATTCTTATAATAATAAATAAAAATTTTTTTTTATTAATAAAAGATTATTTAACAAAAAGTTGGATTTTGTATAAAAAAGACTAATAATTAATCTTTTTTTTATTCATTAAAATAAACATTTTACCAAACATAATATTTTGTATTATTGCTTTATTTTTTTTTTCTTTTTTTTAATAATGTAGATAAATATTTTTTTTTTTTCTTTTTAAAAATACATACATACATACATACATGCATATACATATTATATATTATATATTATATATTATATATTATGATAATATACATAAATAATTCAATTATAAAAATTAGTTAAAACAATTTATTCATTCTTCTTTTCCTTTATCATTTAATATATTAAATATATTATATATTATTTAACAAAACTTAATAATAAATAATATTTATAAAAACGCTTGATTTTGAAGTCAATATTATTATTATTATTATTATTATATTTAATAAAAATATATACAAAAATAATAAGGTTTTTTCCTCTAAATAAAATTCACTTTAACACATTTAAATATCTATATCTATACTCTTTTCTTGATTATTAATAAAAATATTCTATAAAATAAATATTTAAAAAAAAAGGTTTTTAAAAATGAATTTTAAATTATATATTACTTTTAAATTGCAAATCTTTTAACTTTTTATATTTATTTATTATTATTATTATTATCATTATTATTATTATTATTATTATTATTATTATTATTATTATTATTATTATTATTATTATTATTATTATTATTATTATTATTATTATTATTATTATTATTATTATTTATTAATAATAAAATTCAACAAATAAAAAAAGAACAATACAAAAAAAAATTAGAAAAACAAAAGCTATAATACATTTTTTAAAAGATGATTATATATATATATTTAAATAAAAATTGTTTTTATTAAAAAATAAATTTATCATAAATTAAATATTTTATAATATTATAAAATATATTAATTATTTATAAAAATATAATCAAAGATATTATTGAGAAAATTATATGTATAAAAAAAATAAGAATAGAAGAAATATTAAAAAAAAAATACTTTTTAAACTTTTATAATGAAAATTCTTCTAGATAAAAAAGAAGCAATATTTTTATATTTTTTATTTCAAAAAAAAAAACAGCAACTTTAAATTTTTTAAATTTTAATAATATATATTAATAAATAATTTATATAAAATTAATTAATAATTCAAATATTACTATTTCTTAATAATTTTTTCCTCAAAAATTTAAATTTAATAAATTATAAAAATGTATCATAATAATCATTATACTATTATAAATTATAAATGTGATATTTATAATAGCATAATAAAAATTAAAATATATATAGATGATAAGTAAATTTTAAAATATTACTTTTGTTATTACAATTAATCAAAAATAAAATATAAAAGATTATCTTTTTTTTTTCTGTTACTAATGAAATTTTATTTAATTATTAATATAAAAAAATATTAAAAAGAGTTAAAATAAAAAAAAACTATATATATAAATCTTCAAATAATTAAAATAAAATAAAATTTAATATGAATAAAAAATCTTTGTGAAGTAAATATAAATTAAAAAAAAGATATTCTTTTTATCTTGAGTTATTTCTATTTATTTAATTCTATTTAAAATTATAAATTTAACTCAAGTTTTTCGGATATATAACATTTTTTTATTTAAATAATATATATTTTATTTTTCATTTTTACTTTTTTATTTTTATTTTTATTTTTATTTTTATTTTTATTTTTATTTTTATTTTTATTTTTATTTTTATTTTTATTTTTATTTTTATTTTTACTCCTTATTTTTACTGCTTATTTTTACTGCTTATTTTTATTTTTAACTTAACATTTTTAACTAATATTCAATATATTCTTTATATATTTATATTGAAAAATATTTGATAAAAATTATTTTTGTATTTTTTATAAAGTAGCTTCTATAAAAATATTTTTGTGTTATATATAAATATTATTATTATTAAATAATAACAAACAACAAAATTTAATATATTTTATATTTTAATTAAAATATTTGATTTATATTGACATGCAAATATTTAAATATATACAATAATAATGCATCATAAAAATTAGAATAACTATTATATATAATATCTGTATTCAATTATTTAATAGTTATTTATCAAATTTATTTTAATTCTATTATTAATTAATAATAATAAAGAATAATTAAAGAGTAATAACATTAATAAATATATTATAGTTTAAAAAAAGTTATTAAAAAATAAAACTAAAATTTTTTATAATTATAAGTATTATTAAGATAATATTTATTAATAAAAAATTTTATCTTTAATTATAATAAAAAAAATTTAAAATGCTTTAATATTTATCTAATAACTTTTTATGGTATTATATTAACCAAATTTTTTTTTATATATTCGAAAAAAAAAATAGTTATAAATATATTTTAAATTGAATATATATTAATAAAAAAACAAGAAATAAAGTATAATACTTAAAATAGTTACGAAATATAAAAAATATATTAATTTTAAAACTCCTTAATAATATATATTATTATTATGATTTTAATATTTAACTATTTTTTATTAATATAATTATTTAAGAATACTAATAAAAGAATGGATTGCAATATGATATGGGGCGCATAATAAATTTTTGAAATGAGGCGCATAAATAAATTAAAAATATGATATGGGGCGCATAGTAAATTGTTATAATGAGGCGCATAAATAAATTAAAGATATGATATGGGGCGCATAGAAAATTGTTATAATGAGGCGCATAAATTAATTGAAAAATAAAATTTTTTTTTAACACAAATTATGAAAGCCACGTTTTGAAATAAAATAAATTATTAAAAAAAATTATATAAATAAATCAAAATAAAAAAAAATATATATAAATAAATGAATAGAAAATAAACAAATAAATAAATATTTCTTTTTTATTAAATAACTTAATTTCTAAAAAAAAATTATAAAAAAAAATAAAAATTCATTTTGCAATATGATATGGGGCGCATAGTGAATTGCTACAATGAGGCGCATAAAATAAATTAAAAAATTAAATTTTTTTAACACAAATTATGAGAGCCACGTTTTGAAATAAAATAAATTATTAAAAAAAATTGGGAGAGTTGCATTTCGCAATGGGGCGCATAATTGTATAAATAATTAAATAAATAAAAATATAATATAAAGAATTATTTATTTAATAATATTTTTTTAGTTAATAATATTTTTATTTAATGATTTAATAATATTAAATATTTTTTTAATATTGAATTTTTTTTAGTATTTTAATAATATTTTATTTATTTTTTTTATTTAATGATATTGAATATTTCTTCATTATTTTTTTTTATTTAATGATATTGAATATTTCTTCAATATTTTTTTTATTTAATAATTTAATAATATTGAATATTTCTTCATTATTTTTTATTTAATTAATATTGAATATTTTTTGAATATTTTTTTTATTTAATAATTTAATAATATTGAATATTTTTTGAATATTTTTTTATAATTATATTTTTTATTTAATATTTTAATAATATTGAATTTTTTTTTAATATTTCAAATCAAAATAATTTTATAAAAATATTTAATTTTATAATGAATTTTTATTTTTATATTTTTTTTTTGTAAATAAGTAATTAATAAAAAAATATTTATTTATTTATTTGTTTCTTTTCTTTATTCTAAAATTTATATTATTTTTTTTATTTATTATTTGTTATCGTCTTTTTAATAAAAATACATATATAATACTGTTATATTATTTATTATCTTTTATTTTATTTATTATTATTCATTTATCAAAAAAATTATATAAATATATTTAATTTTATAATAAGTTTTTTTTTTTTTAATTTTTTTACTTTATTTTTTTTTTTGTAAGTAATTAATAAGAAAAGAAATATTTATTTATTTATTTGTTTATTTACTATTCATTTATTTATATATATATTTTTTATTTATTTATTTAATTTTTTTAAATTCTATTTTATTTTATTTCATAACGTGGCTTTCATAATTTGTGTTAAAAAATTTTTCATTTTTTTATTTGTTTTTTATGCGCCTCATTGCAAAAATTTAATATGCGCCCCATATCATATTGCGAAATGCAACATTGCGAAATGCAACACATTCAAAAAAATTATATAAATAAATCAAAATAAAAATATATATATAAATAAATGAATAGAAAATAAACAAATAAATAAATATTTCTTTTTTATTAAATACTTAATTACTAAAAAAAAATTAAAAAAAAATAAAAATTCTTTATAAAATTAAATATGCTTATTTTATTTTTGTTGATAAATGGACAATAATAAATAAAATAAATAATAAATAATATAACAATATTATATGTATATATTTTATTAAAAAAAATGATAATAAATAATAAATAAAAAGGCAATAATATATACTTCAGGTAAAGTAGATAATTGATTTTGTTTTGATAATATTAATAATATATTTATTATCCTAAACAAAATCAACTCTTAAATATATTTTTTTATAAAATATAAAGTTTAACAAACAATTCTAAAATATTTTAATTGAAATAATATAACTTGAAAAACAATTTCTAAAAATATTTTTAAAATAGTTTCTAATTACAATTTTAATTATTTTTACATTTAAACAATTCTAAATTTAGAAATAGCAGTATATTTTATTTACTTTATAAATAAACTTAAATTGTTTTTTTTTATTATTATTTTTATTAATATTATTATTTATTTTTTTTATGATATATAAATTATAAGAATAATAATATATAATTTTTGTATTAATTATTAATTATTATGATTATTGTTATTGGATTTTTTTATAAAAAAATTGAATGAAATATTGAAAAATAATAATGAAAAATATTAATTGCTAACAAATTTATGATAAATGAAGAATTTAAAAAAAAAAAGAAGTTATATAATAATATAACATATTTTTTTTTTTTAGATTTTAATATTAATAAATATTATTTAAAGAGATTCTATAATTATTATTAATAATGATTTTTCTCTATTATAATTAATTTTATTAATTAAAGTTACTTGAAAAAAAAAAGAAATATTACGAATAGTATAAGCATTATTTGTTTTACTACTCTAATAAATAAATAGTGAGTAAAAATAAAATTTTTATAATTAAAAAACTTTAGTTTTTTTTTGTTTGTTTTATTATTAATTATATTTGCATTATTATGAAATAGAATATGTGTTTTATTTTTTTTTTTATAAAGATAGAAATATGAGTGAAATATATTAAATATAATATATTTTATATGTAGGTATCCTTTATTAGTTAATAAATGAATACTTTAAATGAATTTGTTATTAAAAAATAACGAAATAACGTATCATTTTAAAAAATTATATTTGAATAATGAATTATATTTAATATTAAAATTAACGAAATAAAATAAATATTAATTTGAAAATAATCATTTAATGTGGTATAATATACTAATATTGTATATATATAATATTGATTTATTGTTTGAATGATAACTTGTTGATTTATTTTTTTTAATTTCCGATAATTGCTTTTATCATAATTGAAAATGAATATAAATATTTTGATAATAGAAATGTATTTATAAAATACATTAACTTTCTAATGTTTTTTCCCTTTTGAATTGGAATATAGATATATAAAGAACATTAATATATATAATGCTCTTTTTTTTCTTCTAAATTTATAATTAAAAGATAATTACTTTGATATTTTTGTAAAATAATATAATTTTACATTTATATTTTAAGTAATATTATCTATTTATTTCTAATAATAAATAATGAATTTAATTTATTATAAAATTTGTTGAATAATAAATCATTAGATTTTATGATTCTTTATGAATGGAAAAATGAATAGAGTAAGATATGAGTATCTATTATTAATTAATGAATTATATTTTTTTTTATAAATTTGTAGATTTTTTTTAAATTATTTATAATTTAAAAACATTGACTAATATGATAATATGATGAATTATTCATTGTGAAAATTTAAAGTCTTCTTTTTTTAAAAGAATAGAAAATATTTATGAGGTTTATTAAGAGTTTTTTGATCTTATTTTAAAGATCATCTATTATTTTTAATAAGTTGATATTATTATTAATAATATAATGATTATTAATTGTTTTGAAATAGACTGAACGAAATAGATAATATATTGAATGAAATAAATAATATATATTATAAATATATTATTATTAGTTATTATATTATTTTTATTTTTTTTCTTTTTGATTTATTATTGAATTTGGTTTATAATATATTATTTATAATAATATATTTTTATTTTAAAACATAAAAACGTGAATTAAAATAGCAATAGCTATAGCAAAGAATGATAATTGATAACGTAATTCAATACCACTGACATTACATTTTTCTGGATTTTCTTCATTTTCTACACATTCTACATAACCTAATTGTTCCATAGAACAAATCTTAATGTCATCAGTGTCTTCATCTACCTTAACATAATTATTAACACAAACAAGGTCAAAGGTAGATTTAGTTTCTTCTACGTTGTAAGTACAGTTGGTGAAAATACCACTAACCGATTCTAAGTAGTTCTTTCCACGACGACTAACAATAGCTGTAGAATTATTATTCTTTTCAATACCTTCCATAGCTTGTTTAATCTTGTCTGGATATTCTTCTGTTAAAGCTAATGGGAAGTTAACAATGACATTTTCATTGTACGAACAATATCTTGACATGACTGGAACTAAAGTAGAACTAGATTCACAGCGGTAGTAAGCATCTTCAATGTAATAGTATTGTCCACTAACACAGGCTTGTTTTGTACATTCAGTAGCTTCTAAACCTTCGGAATCATGGATACAGTAATAAACTTCTCCTGTATTAGTAAAGTAATAACCTGTATCCTTAATTGGAGTACATGAACTACCTTCATCTTCATTACAGTGATACATTTCTTGATCAACCGTGTAGTAATAACCATAATTAGCAATACTGTTAATCTTAATTTCATCGACATTCTTGGTAAATCTGTAGATATAAGTATCGGCTGGATTAATGGAAATGTAGGCGTAACCAGAGGTAGATGGAGTATTCCAAATACCATCACGATATCTTAAAATGGTCTTAGCACGACCATCATAATAATAAACATCTTCTTCTGGAGTGTATTCCTTACAGGAAGAAAGTTGACAACCATAAACAATAAGTCCATTATTCTTTGTCTTGTAATTCTTACTAACAACGGTAGTATTGGTGGAAAGACTAACAATATAATAACCAGTTTCATCCACCATTTGTGCCGCAAACATATTCATATTGTAAAGGTATTGAGAATAACCATAGATGGTTGAAGTGATACTTGGAGCACGATAACATTCTCCGGTTTCACGATTCTTAATATCAGCCTTGGCAAGAACTAATTCTCCCTTATAAGTGATACAGAATTCTTGATTCTTTAAATCAGCATTTGGTGTACATTTATTATTGGCAAAGGCACAAACAATATCCTTTTCATAGGCAAAGGAATAAGCACCACTATTAACATTATATTTCAAAATACGTTTATTAATATCTGCATAGTAAGTCATCGATTCTGGTTTATCGACAATACTACAACTACTTCCATTACAGCGATATAATTTAACATTTTCATCATTATACAAATCAATATCATTTCCGGTAACTAAAGTATTCTTTGATGTATTAATAAAGTAATAACCAGTTTCATAGAATTGATTAACACATCCTTGATCAAGAGTGTAAATATTAGATCCAACAGTGAAGTACATGTCCGTGTAGGAATCATTAACTTCTAAACAGTTGGAATTGGTAGTCGTGTAAATGTAAGTGGCGGTAACACCAGAAATGACATTTGGTTTGACAACAATGGTATCAGTAGCGAAATAGAATACGGAACGATCAAGATTAGTACAAATATTACCAGCAGAAATAGAAGTAGTAGCAGATTTAGTCATGGCATATTCAAGAGTAATATAACATTTATTATTATTAAATTCACAAATTGGAATGGCAGCAATTTCACTTGGAGAAAGGGATTGACATTTTCCATTAACACAACGAATAATACCATAGGCATCATCACTACTTCTTGATAAGTGAACACTCTTTCCATCTTCTTCTAATTCTACTTCTGAAGTGTTATCACGAGCCTTTTCAGCACAACGGCTTCTTCTCCTTCTTCATCTTCACCAATACGTCTAGTAAAACTACTACCACTACTACTACTACTGGTATCTTTAATAGCAGCACGGAAAATACCAGTAACGACAACAACCGTTTTACAATCAGTATCACTCTTACAACGAATTAAAACATTAGGAACACTGGATGGATAATAACCATCTCCTGTGGCTTCAGCAGCACATGTAACCACTTGACTATTTTGTACACAATTAATAATAGTTTTATTACTTTCACTGGAATCAGCATTTGCATAGTAATTAACTGTTGGTGTAAATTCACTACATGTAGATGAACTAGAACAATAAATAAGTAAAGTACTAACATAGGTCAAATAATAACCAGTTTTGGCTTTGGCTGCACTACATCCTCCATTCTTAGTACAACTAATAATAGCATAAGAGGATTTATTAGAACCAGAATTAACATATTTGACTTTAGATTTAGATGGATAATAAGTACATGCTGTAGCCGATGTACATCTAATATATCCAGCGCCTTCATGTCCAACATAATAGCCTACTTCAGCAGTAACGGTAGAACAATTATTACTTTGACATTGAATGAGACTATTAGTAGCTGAATCATAACCATTATTTTCAAAGTATGAGGTTACTTTTGGTTTAATACTGACACATTTACCATTATTAGCACATTGAATAATATATGGATGATTTGATCCACTAACACGATTACTATCAACAACATAACCAGTAAATGAAGCATATTCTAATACTCCATTATTACAGAATACAGCTTTCTTGTTTTCTGAATCATACATATAGGTGTTATGAGTACATCCTGGTTTTTCGGTACACATTTTAGTACTATCATTACAATCATATAAAGTAATGTCATTTTGATCCGAGGATAAACTATCAACTAATTTACCATTCTTATCAATCATGACAATGCCACTTTGATAGAAACGATTAATGTAGGCATAGGAAACTTTGAACAGTGAATTAGTTTCAGTCTTAATGCCTGGGAATTCATTAGCAGGAATAGTAGCAAAAGTATAATAATCATCAGATTTAGAAGCAGTAACATAAGTAGAATTACTATTTGGATAGAATCTTAATTGACCATCTTCATAACAATAATTTCCGGCTTTAGCTTCTTCTGTTTCTGGACATGCTTTTGAAGCTTCCGCAACACATTCACTTCCTTCTTTATCACATTTAATAATTGGTTTAGTTTCATCGCCTACATTAACATAATAACCTAAATCAACCTTTACGGTTTCACATCCATCGATAGAATCACAAATAATGGTTTGATTAACAGCTTTATTACTTCCAGCATTTAAGAAATAACCACTAGAAGTAAAAGCAGATTTTAAATTACATGGACCAGTGGAATTAGTACATTCAATTAATCCATTAATATCTTCATTAATACCAACATAATAGGATGGAACAGCTTCTGGCGTTTGCTTTTCACATTTCTTATTAGAACAGTAAATAATTGCATTAGTTTGATCTGCGCTTTCAGCATTAACATAATACTCCATTTTAGAGGTAGAGGAACCTGTCTTAATACCAACACATCCATTATCATTAGTACATTGAATTAATTGATTATTATCACCAGATTCGGCATAATTAGAATTCAAATAAACACCAAGTCCGGTTTTTGATAATTCTGTACAGGTAATGACATCCTTTAAATTAGTACATTCAATAATATCATTAACAAGAGCAGTATCATCAATATCACCAGCATTCAAATAATATTCATTACTTTCTTCGGTAGCGGAACTACTAGAAACTTTACAACCATTCTTTGCACATTTAATTAATGGGAAGGTTTCGGTATTATTACCGTAATTAACATAGACATCGTTAAGGGAAGCTGGTAAAATAGTACAAGTAGCTGCCGGAGATGCATATTGACATTGAATTAAAGTGTCATTTAGCTTAGTGGAAAGAACACTTCCTGAATTAACATAATAAGCTGGAGGTTTATCACCAGCAGCTAAACTACTATGAGTCTTACATCCATTCTTTTCAGTACAAATAATTAATGGCATAGTTGGATCATTATCAACATTACCATTCATGTAAACATCACCATCTTTAGCACTAATGATTTCACAACTAATCTTAGAACCAGTATTCTTACATTTAATTAAATCATTGACTAACTTTTCATCGGAACTATTAATTGGATCAGCATTAATAAAGAATTCTGGTTGAGTAGTTGTTGCTTTACTTTCTCTAGTTTTACATCCAGCACTAGTACAATAAATAATTTCAGTGATGTTATGGGAGTTAATATAAACATCATTGGCGGCACTATCCTTAACTTCACATTTAACAGTATTATTATTGTTAGAACAAACAATTAAATCATTTTTAAGAGGGACATTGGTAGTAGGTTTTCCACTAAGATCACTAGAATTCAAGAATATTTCATTTTTACTTGCGGTAGCTTTACTATTAACAGTAACACATCCTTTTGCGGTAGAACATTGAATCGTTTGAGCAGTGTTAAGAGTATTTATATAAGTATCACCATCTTTTGCTTCTAATACGTCACATTTTTTATTTTTACATTCAATTAAAGTATCTTGTAGAGGAACGGTAGTATTAGTACTTCCTGCATTAACAAAGTATTCTAATACTTTATCGGTGGAATTTGATTCCGTTTCCACACAACCATTTTCACTACTACATATTAAAATTGGTTTTTCGTTATCAGTTTTAATATAGTTGCTATTTAAATAGACATCATTATTTGATCCATTAGTGATAGTACATACCACTTTTGCATCAGTTCCTTCTCCTTCCTTTACACATTTAATTAAGTCATTTTTAAGAGGTTCAGTGTTTGAAGAATCTGAATTTGGATAATAAATATTAGCAACATTATTAAAAGAAGGTGGTTTTGGAGTACATTTACCAGTATTGTCACAAATAATTAAAGGTGTTGCTTCAGTGTAATTGCTTTTACCATAGAAATCATTAATGAATACCTTAAATTTATATTTATCAGCCGAAGTAGTAACTAATCCACATTTTATATTACTATTTTCTGAATTACAAACTAAAAGTTCGGATGAACTAATTGTGGATCTTGGATAGTATTCAGAATGACCAGATTTAGCAACACTTTGATAGGTAGTACAATTTTTTTGATTAGGACAATAAATTAATTGTGATAAATCTAAAGCATTAACATAACTATCAGTTTTAGGGTCAGATTCAATTCTTCCAACAGATGACGTACACTTACCTGATGAAGTACATGAAATAACATTTTTTGGAGTAATAGCGTCAATATAAACTTCACCGTTGTTAGTACTACCTCCTTCTACCTTACATACACTATCTTTACAACGAATAATATTTATGTATTTATTTAATGATGGAGAACCACCATCAATGTAAGCATAACCATCTTTTTTAATTGAAGTTTCTGAATCATCAGATAAAGTTTTACATTCCGATTTTGTAGTATCACAAATAATAACATTTTTGAAATTTCCATTAGCATCAACACTTGAACCATCTAAGAAAGCAAGTCCTTGAACAACAGTAACATCGGATGAAGTACAAGTAGGAGAACTTGAAGCATTTGCTTTTGAACAAATAATTATAGTTTGAGTAGGATGTTCAGCAGCTGCATTTAAAAACCCAGGATTTTGAGCTACAGTTTTAGCCGTTGTATCAGCTGGTTTTGCACCACTACTTTGTGATGAACAAGTAGTAGTAGATGATGAATTATTTCCATCTCTTTTGCTGCTTTTAGTTGAAGTAGTAGCTGATGCAGCACCTGATTTACAAATAATGACATTTCCGCTAGTGACTGCATCAATATAAGCATAACCGTTTGTAGATAAACCTTCTTTTTCAGTACATATTTTACCATTTTGACATTCTAATACTTTGCCAGGATTAAAACCATCAAGATAATAGGTATTGGCTGATGCTTCTCTATTATGGTTTTCTTGAGAACAATTTCCATTTTTAGATAAACATTTAATAATTTTACCAGGATTTAAGCTATCAGGATAATAATTATCTGAATTGGAAGTAGTTGCCGTACCTGGTTTTGATACACAACCTTCGGTAGAAGTACAAACAACATATTCCTTTTGATCTACACCATTAATAAAGAATATATTAGTAGTTGCGTCAGATCCATTAGCTGCAGCTTCACAAGATGTAGCATTTATACATTTAATAATTCTTTTATGTTCTGTATCGCTTCCATCAATATAAGCAATACCATTGTCGGAAATGCTATTTGACGATAATTGTTTAATTTTATTATCACTTGAATCCCATACCAAAAGATTTTTAAAAACGGAATCTTTGGAATTGTAAGTTGAACCATCCAAGAAAGCATATTTTGAAGAAGTAGATGGGAATGATGTAGAAGTACAAGTAGTAGTACCTTTTGCATTTTTAGTACAAGTAATTATAGTTGCATCACCTGTAACTGAAGCATCAATATAACTGGCATTTTGTACTGGTTTACCACTCTCATTATCTGCTGCTTGAGCGTTACCACCCTCTAAACTTGAACATGAACCTTTTGGACAAACAATAATATTTCCAGGGGTATTTGCATCAATATAACCATATCCATTATTTTTATTTCCTACCTTTGAAGTACAAGCACCTTTATTTGTATCATCATAAGTACAAATAATGACATTCTTTCCATCGCCAGCATCTAAGTATACCCCAGCGTCTGTTGCTTGAGCAATATTTTTTTCACTAAAGTTACCAGAATCATGTTTTATTATTAACTTTTTATAAATTATTTCACTATTATTTGTAGTAGCTCCATCTCCATTAACATAAGCACCTACTTTAGTAGGTGCAGCGCCAGGAACAGAACAGCCATCATCATTACATATAATTACATTAGTATAAGTATTTACTTCAGACTCTTTATCTGATCCACTTAAATAATAACCGTTAAAAGCTACTTTTGTTTCACATTTAGTTGATCCATCACAATAAATTAATTGTTTTTCAGATTTATCTGATCCTTCATTAATATAATAACCCTTTAAACTTTCACTATTATGAGCAGTTACTGTACAAGAATTAGCACTAGTACATACAATTAAAAAACCACTACTATAATAAGCACCCGCACTTTTAATGCTACAATTTTCTTCATCAGTACAATAGAATAAATATTTATTACTGCCCTCTGCTAATGAATAAAGAGCTTCACTAGAACATTCTTTTGTACAATCACTATTTGAAATATAATATCCTACCACACCTTTTAAATAAAAAAGCATATATTACATTTATTAATAAAAAGGAAACAAATCTTTTTTTTTTTTTTTAAAAAAGTTTTTATTAAATTTATATATATTAATAAAATTATGGTATAAAGATAAAAGAAAATTTTTACAATCAGCAAAAGTTAAAGTATCACTTTTTGAACCACTAACTGTACAACTATCTGTATAATAATATTTATTAATAAAAGATAAAATTAAATTTATTAAATATAAATTTATATGTATTTATTTATTTATATATTTATTTATTCTTAAAATTTAAAAATATTTATTTAATATATTTTCTTTAATAAAACTAAATAATTATATTTAAAAATTAATATTTTTAAACTTTATGTAATTATAAGATTTTTTTTAAATTCTTTCTAATATTATTTTTTATTAATATTTTTAATTTTTTTTAATTTTACTAAAGAATATAATTAAAATATTTATTATATGTTTTATATATTATTAATTAATTAATTAATTATTTATTTATTTTTTATTATTTATTTTTTATTATATATCTTAAACTTTAAATTAATTTAAATTTAAATAATTAATAATTTAATGTTTTTTTTTTTTTTATTTTTTATTATAAAGAAAAATCTACCTGCATTTACAAGAACTAATTTAGTACTAAGAAAAAACAGACCTAAAGTACTTTTTTATTAATTCATTAAAAAAAAAATTTTATATATTTAAATATTATTAATATTAATATTTCAATAATTAATTATTAAGTAGATATTTTAAATAAATAATTATTAATTAAGTAAATAAAAAAATTTTTTTTTAAAATAAATATTTTCACAATTTTATAATAAAAAATTGTATGTATAACATTTTATTGGTCACACATTTTATAGAAAGGTTACACAAAACATATAAAAATAAAATACGTTGTAAATTACATATAATGTATTTACATAAAATAGTTTAATAAAAAGGATAAAAACATGTGAAAAAATTTTTGACATTTTTAATTTGTTAAAGAAGAATATTAAATATAAATATTTAATATATATTTAACCAATTAAATTAGTCAAAAAAAAAAAAAAAAAAAAACATAAAAAAAAAATAAAATAAAATAAAATAAAATATAAAATATTTCTATTATAGATATTTTAGTATGTTTGAATTTATTCTTTAAATTATATAAAAGAATAATATTTAAGTTTATTTTTATTTTAAAAAGTAAAGCTTAATATCCATTTGATAAATAAATTTCAAAAGTAATCTCAAAATCTTAATTTCAAATTAAAAATAAATTTCAAAACTAATCTCAAAATCTTAATTTCAATTTTAAAAATAAATTTCAAAACTAATCTCAAAATCTTAATTTCAATTTAAAAATAAATTTCAAAACTAATCTCAAAATCTTAATTTCATTTTAAAAAAAAATTTCAAAACTAATCTCAAAATCTTAATTTCAATTTAAAAATAAATTTCAAAAGTAATCTTAAAATCTTAATTTCAAAAGTCATCTCAATCTTAATTTCAATATATAAGTAAGTAAATTATTTTCTCTCTTTTTTTTTTTTTTTTTTTTTTTACATACCTAAATAAAAAGTTTTTACCAAACATTTTTGTTGGTAAATTTCTTTTAGTAAAAGTAAAAAAAAAATTACGTTATAGAATAGTAGATTTCTTTTTTCTTTTCCTTTAAAAAATCAATTTTTTTTTATAATAATCCCTTACAAAAAAAACACTTTCATTGAATTCCTCAGCTTCTATAATAGTAGAAAAATTCGTTTTGAAAGGGATCTAAGATAAAAAGTAAAAATTTTGAAATCTCATTCGAAATTTATAAAAAAAAAATTTTTTTTTTTAATAATTGGATTTTCCTACAAATTTCAAGTTAAAAAGGGTTAAAAAGAATTAAAGCAAACATAAAGGAAAGTTTTTTTAAACTCAGAAACGAAAAAAAAAAAAATAGATGAATTCTAAATAAGTTGAAACGAATTGAAATGAATTGAAATAAGATGAAAAGAAATGAATTTAAAAAAGATGAAATGGAATGAATTGAAATGAATTTAAAAAAGATGAAAAGAAATGAATTTAAAAAAGATGAAAAGAAATGAATTGAAATGAATTTAAAAAAGATGAAAAGAGATGAGTTGAAATGAATTGAAATGAATTTAAATTCATTTAAAAAAAAAAAAAAAATAAGAAGGAATAAAGTCAAGATAAGTATAGATAAAATGAGTAAAAAAATATAATTATTATTAATTATTAATTAATTTTACAATTTAGTATTTAAAAAAGAGTTTTATTTATTATTTTTTGTTATAATTTTTTTTATAATAATATTAAGGTAAAGTTTTCTATAAATTTTTAATTTTAATATTATTTTTTTTTCTAAATTTATAATAATATTTTTGTTAAAAGTAAATAAATAACTTGGATATCTTTTTTCTATTTTTTTTTTTATTCTTTTTTCTATTTTTTTTATTCTTTTTTCTATTTTTTTTATCCTTTTTTCTATTTTTTTTTATTCTTTTATTCTTTTTTCTATTTTTTTTATTCTTTTATCCTTTTATCTATTTTTTTTATCCTTTTTTTCTTTTTTTTTTTATTCATTTTTCTATTTTTTTTATTCTTTTTTTTTTTATTGTTTTTATTCTTTTTTTCTATTTTCAATTTTATTTTTTTATTTCAATGAAAAACAATACTTTTTGTTTTTCATTTTATTTTTTTTCTTTCGTAAATGTTGTAATGATATTGACCATTATGGTCATCTACCTTTCTATTACCTCTTGGAATAATATTATTTATTTAATTAATAATATATACGTCCATTCAATTATAAATTAATAATTTATTCAAATTTAATATATATTCATAGAATTATTAATTAATTATTTATTTAAATTAATAATATATATTCATAAAATAAATTAATAATTTATTCAAATTTAATATATATTCATAAAATTATTAATTAATTATTTATTTAAACTAATAATATATATTCATAGAATTATTAATAAATTATTTATTTAAATTAATAATATATATTCATAGAATTATTAGTTAATTATTTATTTAATTTAATAATATATATTCATTCAATTATTAATTAATTATTTATTTAAATTAATAATATATATTCAATCAATTACTAATTAATTATTTATTTAAATTAATAATATATATTCATAGAATTATTAGTTAATTATTTATTTAATTTAATAATATATATTCATTCAGTTATTAATTAATTATTTATTTAAATTAATAATATATATTCAATCAATTACTAATTAATTATTTATTTAAATTAATAATATATATTCAATCAGTTATTAATTAATTATTTATTTAAATTAATAATATATATTCAATCAGTTATTAATTAATTATTTATTTAAATTAATAATATATATTCATAGAATTATTAAATAATTATTTATTCAAATTTAATATATATTCATAGAATTATTAATTAATTATTTATTTAAAATAATAATATATATTCATAGAATTATTAATAAATTATTTATTTAAATTAATAATATATATTCACTCAATTATTAATAAATTATTTATTTAAATTAATAATATATATTCATAGAATTATTAATTAATTATTTATTTAAATTAATAATATATTCATAGAATTATTAATTAATTATTTATTTAAATTAATAATATATATTCATAGAATTATTAGTTAATTATTTATTTAAATTAATTATATATATTCATAGAATTATTAGTTAATTATTTATTTAAATTAATAATATATATTCATAGAATTATATTATTTAAATATTAATTCTCGATTTACTTAATATAATAATTTATCTAGTTCATAATATTATATTTATTTAATTAAATTGATAATTAAATTATTATATAATTCCTATTTTAACTAATTTACCTAATTGTGTAATAATTTAGAATAGATTTTTGAATATGTAAATTCATGTATTTTATTTTATTTGACTCTTTGAGTCGATATTAACAGTTAAATTAATAATAAATAAAATATAAATATTAACCATATATAAATGAATAAATATATATTAAATAAATAAATCTACTAATTAATTAAGTGTATAATCAATATTATTTTAGATAATTTCTAATTTTATATTTTTATTTGTTATTAATTTCCTATAACAATCTAATAGTCGGAAGAAAACGTTACAAATATAAGAATTTAAAATTGAAATTTATTTATATCTCATGTAATAATATCTCTTAATAATTCATGAGTTTAACATTACTTTTTTTTTAGCATATAAATTTATAATTTATTTATTATATTACTCAGTTTTTTATTATATTAATCAGTTTTATAACCAATTTTTCTGTGCTACATTTCTTAGAGTTACACAGTGAAATTTTTAATATTTTTATTATTTTGATACGTGACGCACTAATATAGAGGAAATTATTAGTAGTCAAAGGTGATGAAGATTGAAATAAAATATAATATGATTGGTTTAAATAATTAATTAGATATAAAAATAAGAAATATTATTAATAGTTTAATGGATAACCTTTCTAGGGAAGAAAGTGTTCATCCAAGAAAGTTATAATGAGTTTAGTTTAATTATTATGTTTAATTCCTAGAATAATAGATGAGATTATATAAGGAATATTATTTTAATATATTTAGTTATTAATCTAATTATAAGGAGTGTAAAATAAATAAGATGTAATAATAAATATAAAATAAATAAATAAATAAATAAATAAATAAATAAATAAATAAACATTATTATATATAAATAAATAAATATTATTATGTGTTATTAGAATATATTATTTTGTCATAATTCCTTACTGTCATGTTCCAAATAAATAAAAGATGCGTATTATAAAAATAACGTATCAATTTTATTTTATCGTGAAACTTTTTTTGAGTTTCACAATGAAATTTTATTAAAAAATTTATTGTTTCACTGTAATAATTTTTCTTATTTTTATTATTATTATTATTATTATAATATATACTCAATTTTTTATCAACTTTTTTCTATATATATATTTTGAAATATATAGTTTTTTTTACTCTGTTTTTTACTTATTTTTTCTTTTATTTTATTATAATTTAATGTATACATTTACAAATTTTATTGAGAAATAATTATAAAAAGTATTTTTAATATTTTTACTTATTTTTTCTTTTATTTTATTATAATTTAATGTATACATTTACAAATTTTATTGAGAAATAATTATAAAAAGTATTTTTGATATTTTTACTTATTTTTTCTTTTATTTTATTATAATTTAATGTATACATTTACAAATTTTATTGAGAAATAATTATAAAAAATATTCTTGATAAAAAATAATAACTAATAAAATTTTTTTTCATTTTATTTTATCTTTTTTAAATTAGTTTATTATAATAATTTCAATTTCTTTTTTCAAATTTAAATGTTTGAAAAAAGTCTTTTAAATTTCAATTTCCCAATTTAATGTAAATTACATTTGTTTAGTTGAAAATTTCAAAATTCGAAGTCTGAAAAAAAATTTCTAAAAAATCTAATAAATTTTGTATAAAATATATTCGAGTTTGAATATTAATAATATAAAAACAAAATAAAATTTAAACTTATTTTTGGTATAGTAAAAAAATTTTGACATTTGAGTGTCAATTTTCTAAAGCTATTTCTAACTTACCCTTTATAAACCCTGAATACATATTTGATATTTATAATAAAATTAAAAGTTCATGGGAAGTATGTGATCGTTTCCAATTTTTGAAATTCTTAGAATATTTTAAGAACACCTACTTAAATAATTATGATATAAAAACTTGGAATTATATAGAACACATTACAAATAATACATCATAATTTTTTAATAATTATTTAAATAATTTATTTGCAAAAAAACCTTCTTTATATAAATTAACATATACATTACAAAAAGTATTATTATCTTATAGTGATTTCGAAAGAATTGCAGGAATATTGAATAAAAAGAAAAGAATATTAAGAAGAACGGACGAAATTGATATTTAATTAGACACTACGAAAAACTGGAATACGAGCTAATTAAAAATGATTATAATAATAATGATATTGTTGAATTACGGTTTAATTGTTTATTTGATTTAATTAAATATAAATAATAATAAATGAAGATGATTACTAAAATTATAAATTATAATTAATTTACTGTCAAAATTATTCTAAAAAATATAAATCTAATTCAATAATGATGACTAAAGAATTTTAATTATCATTGAATTGAGTTAGTTTGAAAAATATTAATATATTTATTAATTAATAATATTATTATTAAATATTGTTAAATAAAAATATTTATACTTAATATTTTAATAATATTTAATAAAATATTAAACAAAAAAAAATATTCCATATTATTAAATATTATTAAATAAAAATATTTATGTTTAATATTTTAATAATATTCAAAATAAAAAAAAATTAAACAAAAAAATATTCCATATTATTAAATATTATTAAATAAAAAAAATATTAAATATTATTAAATAAAAAAAATTTAATATTATTAAAATATTATATAAAAAATATTATTAAATTAAAAAAATATTTAATATTATTAAAATATTATATAAAAAATATTATTAAATAATTTTTATATTATATTTTTATTTATTTTATTATTTATATAATTATGCGCCCCATTGCGAAATGAGAAATTCAAGCCATAAATCTTGTCATGCGCCCCACTCCCCATTAAGTAATTAGATATGAGGCGCATATTAAATTTTCGTAATGAGGCGCATATTAAATAATAAAAATAAAACTTTTAAACAAATACTATAAAAGCCACTTTATGAAATAAATAATATGATATGGGGCGCATAGTAAATTTTTGCAATGAGGCGCATAAAATAAATAAAAAATGAATTTTTTTAAAAACAAATTATGAAAGCCACGTTATAAAAATAAAATAATATATAATTAAAAAAAATTAAATAATATATATATATATAAATAAATGAATAGAAAATAAACAAATAAATAAATATTTCTTTTTTATTAATTACTAAAAAAAATTAAAAAAAAATAAAAATTCATTATAAAATTAAATATATTTATTTTATTTTTTTTGATAAATGAATAATAATAAATATAATAATGAATAATATAACGATATTATATATGAATATTTTTATTAAAAAAACTAAAAATGATAATATTATCGAAATATTAAAAAAAAGAATATTAAGTATTATTAAAATATTAAATAAAAAAATAAAAAAAAATTATTAAATAATTTTTTACTACTTTATTTATTTATATTTTATATTTTTATTTATTGAATTATTTATTCATGATACATTAGTTAAAATAATTATAATTATAATTATAATTAATTATTTAGTATATTAATTATATTATATATAATAATTATTTATATCTTTAATTTTTTATATTATAATTTCCATATTTAAATATCGATAAAATAATTATTCTGAATATTTAAAATCATATTAAAAAAAATATTTTTTGTTAAAAATTTATAGGAATTCTTCAGAACAATTATAATTATCATTTAATCTATTAATTAAAAGCATGAGATGATTTATTATTACATTTCAATGACTGAGAATTACTAGGATTTTCAAGATTATTATTAACTTTAGAATGAGATTTAATAGTTGTATTTTATTTTGTATTCTGAGAATTTACAATGAATGAGTTTAGAAGTATTAAACAATTTGTAAGACAGTAATTTGAATTGAAATTTGTTGAAAAATTAATAGAAGGATTGTGAGTTGTGAGTGTCAGAATAATATTTATTGTGTTTATCATAACATAATTAACTTATATTATTTATATAAATAAATAACCCCTTAATATTATTGTATCAACCAATAGAAATAATATTTAATCTTTTATTAAATATAAATAGGAAATAAATTCTCTATTTATTCTTTTGATTGAAAAAGAAAGATAATATGTAGTAAATTATTATAAAATATAATAAAGTATCTTAACATAAAATAATAAATATTTATATATTAATTTTGAAAGATTAAGAGTCTCAACTCACTATAATTGAGCTTTATATAATTTAAGTATTAAATTATAAATATTATAAATGATAATTTTTTATAAATAAATATAAACTAACTCATATATATATATATATACATATAAATGTTTAACTGAAGAACTAATTAATCAAAATCATTCAAAATAAAAATATTAATTACATAATAAAGTATATAAGAATGTAAAAATTTTTGAAATTATATTTTTGTTTGAGCTGAATCTTGTCAACCAAACATTTATATCTAAGCTGAAATTATGTCAGCCAAAAATTTTTTTGAACTGAAATTATGTCAGTCATATCATTTTTAAGATTAAGTCAGCCACATTTATTTGAACTGAATTATATTCCATTAAAATTATAATATTAATAATACTTTATTTCTAAATGATATTTTATTTTTACTTGAGCTGTTTATAAAAATTATGTCAGCCAAGTATAAATAATTAGAAATAAATTAACCAGTAGAGTAATTAATATAAATAAAACTAATAAAATAATAATATTAATTAAACAATATTATATGTACATGAAATATTAAAATTAAATTATAACTAAAATATTTGTATAAATTTTCATATAAAATTAAATTTAAAATAATATAAATATATATGAAATAAATTCACCAACAAACCAATCAAAAATTTTTTTAAATTAAGTAATATCTAAAATTAAATCTATTAATTAAATTAAAATATAATTAAATATAATTAAATATAATTAAATATAATTAAATATAATTAAATATAATTAACAAAATTAAAAAATCAAATAAACTAAAAATAATATAATGACCAATCAAATATAATTAATAAAGGTAAATACAATAAAAAAATAAAAAAAAAATAAAAAAAAACAATCAAAATTTTGATGTTAGATAATATCTAAAGAATAATAATAACTACAATAATAAAATAAATAAAGATTTATTTATATTAAACATAAATTAATAACAATAATAAGATAAATAAACATTTATTTATATTAAATTAAACATAATTAAATAACAATAGCAAATAATATCAATATAACTCCCCTGAATCAGAAATTTGACATAAACAATCTATAAATAATACCCTATAAAATAAAAAGGGGGATAACTAAAATATTTATACTATGTATGAATAATAGTTGTAAATAATATTATTACATAATTTTTTTTTCTTATAAATACAGTTTTTTTTCTCTATTTTCATTGCAAAAAAAAAAAAAACAACTACAATAATTAAATATTGAAAATATATTAAACAAAATAAAATGCCAAGGCCGAGAAATCAAAATCACACCATAAATATTGAAGAAGATAATAGTACGAAAGGTATTACATTCAACTATTCAGAAAGCTTCAATAGAATAGTCGAATTATCTACCGACAATTATACTGAATGGAGAACAAACATAATGTACCTATTATGTATTAATAATTTAGACAGATATGTAACAGAAGAAAAGGTAGTAAAATTAAGAAAAAGGGACATAAAAGAAAATTTAAATCAATACACTCAAGACAAATTTGATGAATCTTTAGTCTATGAAAAATCTACCTCCGAAGATGATATAAAAAATGATATTTTAGTAAAATGGATAATAACTAACAGTTTAGGTGAAAAAACAAAAAGTATAATTCAAAGTCAAAATAAAACTGCTTACCAAATCTGGAAATTACTAAATAAATCATTCACTCGTAGTTCAGAACACAAAAAAGCAGACTTAAAAGACAAAATTGACAATATGAGATTTAATATTGAAGAAGATATCCATATTTTCATTGCCACACTACAAAACTTGATTGACGAATTGGAAAATATAGATGGAGACATTCCTGATAACATGAAAGCAGGAATACTAAATAGAGCCCTTCCAGAAAACCTAAGGTTCATAAATGTTTTTCAATTTAAAGATAACTGGGAAAAATGTAAAGACTATGTAAAAAATGTCATTCCGGATATAATATTCTCAAATATAAAAGAAACCACTAATCCGAGGAAACTACTAAATGAAGCATTAAGTGTCGAATCCAACAAATTTAATACAAAGAGAAAAACAACTCAGCAAACAAAAGGAAAGAGAAAAAATGGAAGGTGCCATATATGTCACAAGTATGGCCACTATTCTTCAGACTGCTGGTATAGCAAAAGAAATAATAAAACGAAGTCAAGCCAAACTAGAAAGTATAAATCTACTAAGAAGAATAAACCTCCACATAACTGGTCTAAACATATTCAAAACAAATATAGGAATAATTCATTTAAAAACAAAAAGGACAGTAATATTTATGCTAATGCTTTCGTAAAAGACTACAATACTGAATCTGATTTAGAAGTAAACTGTATAAATACAAAGACCAATCCTTCAAACACACAAGACCCAGAAACTAATAAAGTATCATGCTGGATTCTAGACTCAGGAGCCTCCATCCATACTACTTACATGTTAAGCTTACTTGTAAATATTAAACCATGTAATGAATCAATTACTTTAGCCAATGGAACTACAGTAAAATCAACTTATATTGGAGAATTTATAGGCTATATAAATAACCATAAAATAAAATTAAATAGCGTTTATTACACACCAAAAATCAATAAAAATCTAATTTCAATAAGTTTACTCTTAAAACAGAATTTTAAAATAATTTTCAACAATAATAATAATAACCTTATTGCTACAATAATAAATCAACATGGAACCAAGATCACAAACATTAAAGCTGATAAATCAAATACATATAAATTATGGATAACAAAAAATATAATAAATTATCATTCCAACAACAATAATTTTCAGAACAACGACCTTAATATTTACCATATATATTCTAACAATAATATGCAATTATGGCATAGAAGGTTATGCCATTTTGATATAGCAAAATTAAAAAACAAATTATCAAAAATCAATACATCTGAAAAATGTCAAATTTGCTCAAACTCAAAGCTAAAAAATAAACCATTTAAATCAATTAACAACAGATCAAAAAACACATTCGACCTAATACACATGGATTTAATTGGACCATTAGAAAAATCATTATACAATAATAAATACATCCTTACCATACTTGATGACCACTCAAGATATGCATGGACATTATTCCTTGAAAGCAAAGGAGATACTTTTAATAAATTTCACATATGGTATTTGCAAATAAGAAACTTATTCAATTGCAACATTAAACAAATTCGTACAGATAATGGTACCGAATTTTCAAATTATCATTTTAAAAACTTCTGTATATGTAATGGTATTATTCATCAATTTACCATCCCTTATTCTCCACAACAAAACGGTAAAATTGAAAGGTTAAACGGAACTCTAATTTCAACAGCTAAATCAATTTTAAATGATTCTAAGTTATCGCATCAATTCTGGCAAGACGCAATAGAAACGGCAAATTATGTATATAATAGAATCCCACATTCAAGTATTAATTCCAAAATTCCATTTGAAATCCTTTACAAACATCCTGCTGACTATCACAACTTGAGAGTTTTTGGCTGTAAGGTTTTCTTCTATACTCCTAAGATCTTTAGGAACAAATTTGACAACAATTCTCTTCCTGGTATTTTCCTTGGATATTGTCGAAACCCTTCTGGTTACAAAATCCTTGACATTTCCAACAATAAAATTATTTACTCCCGATCTGTTGAATTTTTTGAATCTACACCTGGAAATTTATATAGGGATTCTTCAATTACTTCATATTCAAATTTCCTTCCACTTAACGAAATCAGGAGGAACTTCATACTTTATAACCCTGATATTAGTAATATCAATATTCAACACGATAATACTAATAGCAATGTCAACAATGGAGTTAAGAATAATAACACTGAAAATAACAACAAAATCAATAAAACAATTGAAATCAATCAAGTTAAGAATAATGATGCTAATGGAATAAACATTAAACAAAATTCTTACAAAAATTGTACTCATAACAACAAAAGGAAAAATAATTTTTATAATAATAACAAATTAAAGAAAAGAAAATCTTATCTACATGAACCATATGATTATAATGATATTTTCAATTTCGAAGATAAAGATCAATGGTTAGAAGCAGTAAATAAAGAGCTTCAAAATATGACAAAAATGAATGTATATGAAACGGTTGATAACATTCCAGAAGGTGCAAATATAATATCATCTAGATGGATTTTCAGCTATAAAAGAGATGGAGATGGAAACATCATTAAATGGAAAGCAAGATTGGTAGCTAAAGGCTTTACACAAGAATTTGGAATCGATTACAATGAAACATTCTCTCCAACTCTAAAACAAGATTCGCTCAGACTATTCATAGCCATATCTGTTCAAAAGGGGTTCAGAATAATTCAAATAGACATCAATGCCGCCTATTTAAATGCACCATTGAATGAAAATATATACATGAAGGCACCCGAAGGTGATCCAGGGTTCAACAAATGTTATTGGAAATTAAATAAGGCACTTTACGGGCTAAAACAAGCTGGTAAGCAATGGAATGAAAAACTAAATGCAGAACTAATTAAAATAAATTTCAGACGACTTTTTAGTGAACCCTGTATATACGTAAAAGAAAACAGAAATAAAGACATAATATGTATATTATCTGTATACGTCGATGATATATTAATTTCAGGAACAGAATCAGAAATTAACAATACAAAAAGATTAATTAAAGAAAAATTTGAAATCAAAGACATTGGGGATGTGGATTTCGTAATTGGAATCAAATTTGAAAAATGTAAAGGTGGGTATATATTACATCAAAAAAGATATATTAACGATATTTTAAATAAGTTTAATATTGACAATTATAGACAAACAAGGAATTTAAAGCCAGTAGAAAACAAAGAATTAAGAGAAATAAAATTTAATGAAACAAAATATCGAAGTGCTATTGGAAATCTATTATATTTGGCAATATGTACACGTCCGGATATTCTTTTTGCCGTAAGTAGAGCATCAAGGAATTCAAACAATCCAAATTATGAAGATTGGGAAAGTGTGTTAAAAATTTTCAGATATATAAAATCAACCGCCAATTATGGAATCAAATTTACAAAAAACACATCAATTGAAATATATACAGATGCTGACTATGCTGGGGATCCAGTCACTAGAAGGTCCACCTCAGGTTTTCTAATATCGATAGGTGGTTCACCCACTAGTTGGTATTCAAAACTTCAACATTGTGTATCAACGTCTACGGCAGAAGCTGAATATTATAGCTTGAGTGAATGCGCGAAGCATAGTGTATGGTATATGAATTTTTTAAATGAACTAAATTTTAACTTAAATTACTTAACAATTAACGTCGACAATAAAGCAGCCATTTATAATAGTGAAAATCAATCAATTAATCCTAAAACAAAGCATATTGATATACGTTATCACTATATAAGAGAATTAATTAACCAAAGGAAAATTAAACTAAAATATATAAAATCAAAATATAATTTAGCTGATGGTTTTACCAAATATCTTGATAACAAATTAATGGATAAATTTAGAAATTCAATACTAACTAAAATTGACCATTAAAATAAACAAATAAAATATTAAATTAATCTTATAGAAAGATTAATTTAAGGAGGAATGTCAGAATAATATTTATTGTGTTTATCATAACATAATTAACTTATATTATTTATATAAATAAATAACCCCTTAATATTATTGTATCAACCAATAGAAATAATATTTAATCTTTTATTAAATATAAATAGGAAATAAATTCTCTATTTATTCTTTTGATTGAAAAAGAAAGATAATATGTAGTAAATTATTATAAAATATAATAAAGTATCTTAACATAAAATAATAAATATTTATATATTAATTTTGAAAGTGAGCCAATCTATTCCAAGAATACCACAATATGAAAGAAGGTCAACAATATAGAGTTCTGTTTTAAAAAGGTGATTTTTATATTTTAACGAAATAGGGAAAGTTTTACCAAAAACTGTTTGATTTCTAGCTACTTCAGAAACAGCAGGGAAAGTACAATTTGAATTAAAAGGAGTGTTGTTTTCTTTAGCAAAGTGGATATCCATAAGATTTAATTGAGAACCTGAGTCAATAAGTAATTTAATATTGCAAGATGAGTTTGAAGTTTGTAAATTGAATTCGGCAACTGGAGCATTCAAAGATGGGTCATCAGAAAATCTAGGTCTTGAATCCAAACAAAAATCAAGGTTTTTGTTTGGATTCTGGATTTGAAATAAAAGCATTACTGGAAGAGGGTTTATAATTATCTTCATTTACTTGATTCCTTAAATGGCAATTATTAACTTGATGGTTTTTTGATCCACAATAGAAACAAAGATGTTTTTTCTTCTTCTTTCTTTTTCTTCACGAGTTATTGTTTCTTTAAATTTAATGATTATAAAATAGAATAGTTAGTAATTAAATATTTTAATAATTATTTTTTATTTTTTATAATTTATATTTTAATATTTTTAATTTTAATGTTTAATTAAATTTATTATACGGAAAACTCCTAATTTTGTTTCACTGAAAATTTTCTATTATTTTATAGTGTGCAACTTTAAATGCAATATTTCCTGATCTAGTAGAGATATCGAAATAATTATTACACGACTAAATTTTTCGGAGTGCAACCGAAAGGTTGCACATATTTTCAATCCAGTTACTTTTATGCAAAAATCGTAATTGGCTATCAAGATATGACAATGTAACGGAACGGTAGTTCCAATATTACAATTGACACCAAAATCTGAAGTAAACACAAACAAAATAAAATTTAAAATAAAAGATACTTATTGCAATATCAGAACACCTTTCCTTTGTTAACCTGAAAGGTCGGTGTCGAGATATATATATTAGTAAGATTTAGTTTTAAGTTTTATTTTATTTTTATTTAAAATATGTTTTATTAGAATTTAGTTTTATTAATTATTAAAAATTAATAATAACTAATCTTTGTAGTATTTCAAACTACTTATGAATTAATTATTACTAATATATATAAAGTTATAAAAGAATAAAAGCACAAAGAAAAATATTTTAACTAAAAGTTTTACACCTATTTATACTTTTTGCGGAAAAATAGTTTTAAAAATAAAAGTTCATAAAAAATAATAAAAATTGCTAGAAACTAAGATATTTTGTTATAAAATGAATCTCATAGAAAAATAAAGAAATATTACATAATTTTTTCTTAAAGTTTCTAATTTTATTCCATGTAATTCTATAAAGAAATACAGAAATAAAATACAGAAACAAATACAGAATAAAATACAGAAATTTATAATAAATAAATTTAAAATAAAATTTTTATAAAATTTGGAACAAGGTGTGAGTCGAACCCAGAGTGTTCGCCCAGATGGTCATAGTTACTAACCACTAGACCATGGTTACTAACTGTCTCGTAGGTATATGATTTTAAATTTTAATAATATATTTTCAATATAGTTTGTTTGAGAAATAGGATAATTATATCCCCTTTTCTCAACTTTTATTCCTAGTAAATAATTAATTTCTTAACAATTTGATATTTTAAAATTATTTTTTATCATTTTAATTGTTTTTTCAATCTCATTTGTTTTTCTCGTGATAATCATGTCATCAACGCAATAATACTCGTAAAACAAAAACACCATATTTAGCAAAATGTAGTTGCCCCGATATTTCTTTTGCTGTTAGCAAAGCTTCTCGTACTGCAGAAAATCCTACTATTTCCGACTGGTATAAGGTAATAAATATATTTAAATATTTAAATTCAACTAAAAATTATAAAATAACATACACTGGAACTGTAAAGATATTATGCGCCACATTATAATATCTTTAATTGTAAATTCAGCCACTTTGCAAGTAACTGAATTACATGAAATATTTCTGTAAAATTATTGTGAAACAATAATTTAAATCAATTAAATAAAGTTCAAAACAAAATAAATTATTAATTTATTTTGTGAAATATTACTTTTTTCACTTTTAATTTATGAAATTTTCCATTGTTTTTAAATTCAAAATATATAATAAATATAGTATTAATATTAAAATAATAAATAAATAATAAATAGAATAAATTCAAATAAAATAGTATTTAGTTTTAATTAGCAATTTTAGTTTACTAAATTTAGTTATAGTTTATATTTTATTAATAAATAAAATTTATTAGGATAGTTTTATATAGAAATATATTATAAATAAATAGGGAAAATATATTATATTATAATTAATAAAAATCTAAATAGTCAAGAAAATTTTATGTAATTTGGAAAAAATGTAATTGTTATTAATATATATTTTTTAATTCTTAAAAAAAATTAATAAAACATATATTTTAATAAAACAAATTTTTATTAATGTATTTTTTTAATTTTTGTGTTAGTGTTTCTTATTTGTTGTTGTAATCTATTTTCATCAATCTTTTACAGTAAATACGTTACAACAACCGCCAGATTAGAAGCTACCAGTTTAGACACTAGTTTAGACACTACCAGATTAGAGGCTATCAGTTTAGAAGTTACCAATTTAGGGGACCTAATTAAAAAAAAAAAAATTTTTATTATTTTATATCAGAAACTCGACCGACACCCATTGCAATCGGGATAGTGTCCTGGTCGACTTTCACTAAAAAATATAATTTAATAAAAAAAAAAAAAAAATCTAAATCGAAGAATATTTCGTGAATACTTAAACAAATTATAAGTTCCAAAGTGTCAGAATTATTGATAATAAACAACGCTCTTCAGAACCTATCTTTAAACGAAAATCAAACGATGGGCGATAACAATAACCAACACATAAAAATGGTGAATGAACCACCTTTATTCACCGGAAAACGAGAAGAACTGGATGGATTCCTAACCCGCGCTGAGCAAGCCATGGAATCCAATCCAGAAAGATTTTTGCATGACGACACAAAAGTAAGGTTTTTAAATGTCGTATATACTTGGACGATCTTTAGAGTGGGCATCAATTTTACGAAGGAACAATAGTCCACTCTTAAATAATTACGATGCATTTATAAGAGAATTAAAGTCGAACTTCGGTGATTACACTACCGAAGGGGTGGTTGCAAATGAAAAACTTTGCAACTTAAGACAAAGGCGTTATGGTCATGTATTTGAGTACATAACCGAATTTCAAAGAATAAGTCAGAGTTCTGACTTTAATGAGAGCGCCAAGATCCACATGTTTATTAGGGGACTAAAACAACAGTTGAGAGAGAAAATTGCAATTGTTAACCCCAATCCAAACTCTCTCGAAAGATTGTATAGGACAGTAGTCACAGTTGAAAACCTAGTCAAGAGAAACCAGAGATTGGAAGACTACTACCAGCATGGTAACGACCCGATGGAAGTTGACTTCTACCGTATCAAGAGAGGGGAAAGAAGTCTTAACTACCGCCCAAATTTCAGAAGTCCATATCTTGAAAGTAAAAAATCTTTCGAAAAAGAAAGAAAAGATGGAGTATGTTTTCTCTGTAAACAGAAGGGTAATTTACAATTCAACTGTCCAAATCGAAAAAGACCAAAACAAATGAAGGTAATCAAAAAGATTCTCAGAGAAAAGGGACTAATGCCAGGAGCTTCTTCGAAATTACATGAGTCAAAGGTGACTGAAATAAAAAAGGAAGTTGAAAAGAGTAATGTAATCGAATTCTATATTAGTACTAACGAAGTAAATGAACACAAAGCTAGAGTATTAATTGATTCTGGGGCAGACCTTAATTTTATTCACCCAGAATTTGCTAAATTAATCGGCATCAACGTAAATCAATTAAAGGAACCATTTGGAGTGTTTGGGCTGGGTTATGGAATTTCTAAGGTTATGTCAAGAACTGAAGTGTTCGACAACAATACAAAAATATACTTTCTTCTTAATGTAAAATAAAAATTTATTATCGAACACAAAACTACTTTACAAGTTAGTGTTAAATAATTATTTTTTATTTATTAATAATAACTCGTATTTATAAAATTTTTTAGAGAAAAATTCATTCGTATTTATACTAAAAATTTTAAAATAATTTTAAAAATTTTTTTAGTGACCAAAATTTAACCAATCAGAATAATTTTGTTTGGTAAAATTTATGGTAAAAATAAAAATAATAAAAATATGATATTTTGGAATTGAGAAGTTTCGAACTCGAGAGGTTCGAACCATAGTCTTAGTTACTAACCACTAAGACAGGTTACTCATTTTCATGATTCGTTACAGGTTAAAAAAGAAACGGAAAAATGCATTTTAAGAAAAAGAAACCACTATGAACTTATTAAATTTTATGTCCTTCGAATCCCTGACGTTGATATCATTTTAGGTTTACCTTAGATCGAAAAGCACTGCCCTTCAAATTACCATGACAATAAGAAATTAGCCTTCAGTTCTGGTTTCTGTGCACATTTTTGTAATTATGGAAAGAGAAAAAGAAATTCAAATAAAGAAAAGAAACCAGTTATCAAAATTATATCAAGAAAAGGAAAAGAGCCTGCTGAAGATGAAGATGAGAGAAATGAGGTTAAGAAGAAGTTTAAGGAAGAACCCTCTACTTCAAAAGCTAACTGGTCTATTGAAGATGAAGAAGAGAAAGAGGAATATTTTAAGGGAAGATTAGTCTGTACAATTAACGATAACGATGTTGATTATGATAGTGACGTTAATGATAGTTTTATGTTTGATAGTAATAGCGATAGTATTAGTGATATTGATAGCATTTAATGATAGTATTAGTGACAATAAAATTAGTGAAGAAATTAGTGATAGTAATAATAACGATTTTAGTAATAAAAAAGGTAAAAATAAATGTAATAGTGATTCTTGTAATGAAAATTCATGTATTAAAAAAGAAAGCAAAATATCTTATGCATGTAGAGTTATTAAAAAATTAAATATTATAAATAAAGATGAAAAAATGGTCACTGTACCATCACAATATATTGATTTTATTGATGTGTTTAATGAACAAAATTGTAAGAAATTGCTTCTACATCGTGATTACGATTGTGAAATAAAATTAAAAGAAAATAGTTTGTTCTATGGACCACTATATTCTTTAAATGAAATTGAAAGAGAGGAATTAAAAAGATACTTAAAAGAGAATTTAGAAAAAGGTTTTATTAGAAAATCTACTTCTCCTGCTGGAGCACCTATTCTTTTCGTTAAAAAGAAGGATGGTTCTTTACGTTTGTGCGTTGATTAAACTTAATGAAATGACCATCCGTAATTCATATCCTCTTCCTTTAATTAGTGATTTATTAGATAGAGTCAAAGGAGCCAAAATATTTACTAAATTAGACTTAAAATCTGCATATAATTTAGTAAGAATCAAAAAAGGAGATGAATTCAAAACTGCATTTCGTACTCGTTATGGTCATTATGAATATTTAGTAATGCCTTTCGGGTTAAAAAATGCTCCAGCTACATTTCAACATTTTATAAATGTTTTAAGTGATTATCTTTATGAATTTGTAATCTCTTATATTGATGATATCCTTATATGCTCTAAGAATATTAAAGAACATCATACTCATGTAACAAAGGTATTAATTAAATTGTTAGAAAATAATTTATACTTGAACTTAGAGAAGTGTGAATTTGATGTAGAAGAAACAACCTTTCTTGGATATGTAATTTCTAAACGTGGTTTAGAAATGGATAAAGAAAACGTCAAAGCAGTTTTAGATTGGGCTATTCCAAAAAATATTAAAGAGATTCAATCATTTATTGGATTATGCAATTACTACCGTATTTTTATTAAAGACTTTGCAAAAATTGCTAATCCATTACACAAACTTACAAGAAAAAATGTTACTTATAATTGGAGGGATGAACAACAAAACGCTTTTGATACTTTGAAGAATCTCTTCACTTCTGCTCCAATTTTAAAACACCCTGATAGTAATCAACAATTCATTGTTGAAACCGAAGCAAATAATTTTGCTGTTGGAGCAATTCTTTCTCAAGAATTCGATGGAAAGTTATATCCCATTGCATTCCTTTCGAAAAGCCTTAATCAATCTCAAAGAAACTACCCAATTTATGACAAAGAATTACTTGCTATCAAGACTGCTTTAGAAGAATGGCGTTATTACTTAGAAGGCGCTCGACAACGGTTTATTATTTATACTGATCATAAAAATCTCACATTCCCAAGAAAACCTGAGATGCTTTCACAAAGACAAATTAGATGGAATGAATTCTTGTCACGATTTGATTTCGAACTTATTTATCGTGCAGGAAAGAAATCAGGTAAACCTGATATTTTATCTCGTAGAAGTGATCATCTTTTTAATGTTTACAAAATTACTTCTTGTTGTGTTATTCGTGTTTGCAACATTGAAGATAAAACTATTGTCAGTTCTATACTTAAAAACTTAAAATCAAATGAATTTTATAATAAAGCTAGAGAATTCATATTAGAAGGAACGGTAATGCTCCCTTTAAAAAGATGGATTGTTTAAAATTAGACGGTGATGGTTTCTTGTTATTTAATAATCTCATATACGTTCCATATAACCTTCGTGGTAAAATTCTTGAAATACATCATGATTCGATAACTGCAGGTCATTTTGGTATTTTGAAAACATTCGAATTAATCTCTAGAAATTTTTGGTGGCCCAAAATGAGAAAAAACATCAAAAAATTTATTAAGTCTTGTTTTATTTATTGCAAGTCAAAGGTTCCAAAACATAAACCTTATGGATTACTTTCTCCTTTGTCCACTCCAGAAAGACCTTGGAAGGAAATTTCAATGGACTTCATAGTTGAACTTCCTAAATCAAGAGAAATGACTACTATTATGGTTGTAGTCGATAGATTAACTAAGATGGCTCACTTTATTCCTTTACGTTGTCTGCCTACTGCTTCAATTAGAGCTGATTCATTCATTAACAATATATTCCGTCTTCATGGTTTTCCAGATTCTATTATTTCTGATAGAGGCTCCTAATTTACTTCGGAATTTTGGAATAGAATGTGTAAATTACTTGATATTAATCATTCTCTTTCCACTGCTAATCATCCGCAGACTGACAGTCAAACGGAGAGGGTGAATGGAATCTTGGAACAATACCTTCGATGCTTTATTAACGAAAGACAAAATAATTGGATGGATATTTTACCTTTTGCTGAATTTTCTTATAATAATACTATCCAACAATCTACTAAACAATCACCTTTCTTTTCCAATTATGGATTTAATCCTAAATTCTCTCCAGAAATTCCAGCTTTTGATAATCCAAATAGCGCTGAAAAAAGAGTCATTGATATTGAGAATAATATTAAACTCCTTAAAGAAAACTTGGACAATGCTAAGAAAACTTATAAAAAATATGCAGACAAAAGAAGATTGAATGCTCCTAGTTTTGAAGTGGGTCAACAAGTGTGGTTATACACAAAGGTCTCAATGTAAAAAATAGTAAGAAAAAATTAGCAGACCAAATGACGGGTCCTTTTACTATTACTAAAAAAGTTAGTCCTCTCGCTTTCGAATTAGATCTTCCTAGTGATATGCGTTGTCATCCTGTCTTTCATGTTTCTCTTTTAGAACCATATCACGAAAATGAATTTAAAGGTAGATCGACCTAGAAGAAACACACATCTAACCGTTGACTCAATCGATAAAATTCCGGATAAGATAATCGATATGAAAACATATAAAGGTGAAACCTATTATCTTATGTCCTGGAAAGGTAACGATCCAGTAGATCAATCATGGATCAAAGAAGACCAAGTAACAGACAAACAATTAATTCAGCAATACCTTAGAAGATCTAGAAAAGGTAAGAGTTCTGAAGAGGATGACTTTAATAATGACTATTATATTAGACATAAGCCTCAACCTGTTTTTATTAATATTGAACCAAGAAAATTGTAATCTCGCAGGAGCTCGACTTTAAGGAGAGAGATTGTAAAGATATTATGCGCCACATTATAATATCTTTAATTGTAAATTCAGCCACTTTTCAAGTAACTGAATTACAAAAAATATTTCTGTAAAATTATTGTTTCACAATAATTTAAATCAATTAAATAAAATTCGAAACAAAATAATTATTAAATTTTAATTTTTAATTTATAAAATTTTTCATTGTTTTTAAATTTAAAATATATAATAAATATATTATTAATATTAGAATAATAAATAAATAATAAATAAACTCAATTGAAATTATTTAGTCTTAATAGTTAATTTAAAGTTTCTATTTTTAGAAATAATAAATAAATTTATTAAATAATAAAGTTTAGTTAGTTAGATAGTCCCTAAATAAATAGAAATTAAATATAAATAAATTAGTATAATATATAATAAATATAATTATGAAAAAATATAAAAATACTTCAAAATTTCTTAAATTTTGAAAGGTGTAATTGTTATTAAATTTGAATATAAAATTTTTATTATTTAAATATTAATAAAGAATTATTATAACAAAACAAATTTTTATTTGAATATTTTTTTTCTATTTTTTGTGTTAATTATTGTAATCTATATTAGTTTAAACATTATATTAACGTGTTTTTTTTTAATTCTTGTGTTAGTGTATTTTTATTTGTTGTTGTAATCTATTTAAACAAACTCTTTACAGGAACAGGGGAATTTAATGCATTCACTGAC
>MCFG01000148.1:132500-144448 GCA_002104895.1 Anaeromyces robustus | reverse complement strand
TCCAAAAATATATCATTCAATAAAAATCTTTAAAAATTTAATATCAACTATTTTATATTATATATTTATTATTCAACTTATAATATATTCATATATATTATTTTCAACTATAAATTATTTAAAATTATTAATTCCAAACTTTAATTCATATTATTTGGTTATTGACAATCGCCTGGAATTCGATTTTCTTTGGGGGAGCGATGTCGCGAATATTAGTGGATTTAAAATTGAAATTCACTAATAGATCAATTACATTTAAATTTCGTTATTGACTAAATCACTTAAAATTCGATTTTCAATAAAATAAACAAATATTAAAAAGTATTTAAATTGATATTGTAAAGGGTTTGGACAAATTAAATAAATATTAATCAACTTAATTTAACCCTTAAGATATTAATAAAAATAATCAGAAGAAAAATAACGATAACTTGGCAAATATTGAAGATTTCCGCTTGATTTTATGCTCATTGAGAAGCTCTGCTCAAGAGCTACAACATATCTGAATTTCAGCCCATTTGGACCACTGGTTGGCGAGATATTGGACTTTAAAGGTTTATACAATATAAAAATATAATTAAATATTTACAAGGATCCATAAATAAATAATTATAATATTTTATATAGATAAAATCTTTTTATTTCAATAATTATATTATAATTTATAATAATAATAATCATTCAGATATACAGAAAACGCCTTCAAATAATTTATAAAATATTAATTAGAATAATAATAATAATTTATATAATATATTATAATAATTGTTAATTATTTTTATAAAAATTAGAATAGTTGATTATTATATTAATTTACAGAAATTCTTAGAATTCTAAAAATCTCAAAAAGATTTAAAATTTACTTAAGATCTTAAATAATTAAAAATATCCCATTTTATCTAGAATTAATTATACAGAAAAGATTATAAAAATCCAAAGATAAAAATAATTAATATATAGATAAATAATTAAATAGTATACTAAACAATTAAAATAATTAAATAGTTAACTAGTTAAATAATTAGAATAGTTATAAATCTAAATCTTAGATTATAAATTCTTATCATTAAATTTATTAATAGTTTATATAGTTTTATATTAGTTTTATATAGTTAGATTTTTATCAATATTATTTTATTCATATATTTTATTTAAAATTATACATGTATAAATATATTATCAATAGATTATAATAATTAAATGTATTAATAATTATTAGATTTAGAAAAAGTATAAATAAGGATTGAAATTACAATTCCTTTTAATCTTTGTAAGATTATTAACTAAATAACTTAGAATTAATGACTTAATAATCTAATTATTATTTAAACTTTTCTTAATTAATTATTAATAAAAAATATTATTATAAAACTTAATTATTTTAAAAAAGTGTTCTTTTAATTAATTAATTTATTGTGTATTAATAAATAAATTTGCCTATTAATTATATATTTGTTTAATTAGTTATTTTGTTATTAATTAAACATCTTGACCTGACCATTATTAAACCAAAACTACCCTCATTTAACAAATGTACAACAATTATTTAAATAATTTATATAAAAATTTATATTATTATATTCCTCAATTGCCAATTCCATATTTTCTAAATTCGACCATTTCCCAAAATGGCCACTTGAATTATTTTGAAAATTTAAATGCTCAAAATAAATATTTTCAAAATGAAAATAATAATTTTATTCAAAATGAAAACATTAATAGGAACGTTTATAATGAAAATTTAAATAATTGTAATTATAATTTACTTAATAATGATCAAAATAAAACATTAAATCCACAATTAAATTCAAATTTAAATAAAATTAAAAATGGAAATGATGAAAATGATGGAAATGACAAAAATCACGATAATTTAAAATTAAATGGGAATGTAAGTAATAATGAAGTAAGTAAAAATAACTTTAATAATAATGTTAATATTGAAAATGGTATAAACAATAATAAATTAAAGGAAAACGAGAATATATCAAATATTAAATTTGAAAATTTAAATAATGATAAATCCAAAGATCTTAATTTAAATGTAAACAAAAATAATAATGAGGAATATAAAACAGATGATGATATTCGTATGGATGAAAATGAGAAAGATAATGATAGTAATTATATAAACAATGAAAATAATATAGAATATAATAATAACAATGATAAACAATTACCTAATACAAATGTAAACAAAGAAAACCAAAATATCGAAAATGTAAACAAAGAAATTTCAAATACCAAAAATGTAAACAAAGAAATTACAGAGAGTAAAGCAGGTAATGAAAATGAAAATAGTGATATAGATATAAATAATGAAAAAGAAAAAACAGAAAAGAAAATTTTTGAATTTAAAGTAAATAAAGAAAATAATGGAAATTTAAATTCAAATTTAAATTCAAATTTTAAGAGAAGATTTAGTAATAGTAAAAGTAAAATATCAAAATATAAAACAAAAACACGAAATAAACAAGAAAATTATTCAGACAGTGAAGATTCAGAAAGCGATATTGAGCCATTAAGCAAAAAGTTAGATAGAATTAAAAATAAATCAATAAAGGAAAATAATAATAAAAATGAAATTTCAAACGATAAAAATAAAGAAAATAAAAGGGATAATGATACTAAATCAAATAATTTAGAATATAATGAAGTTGAATTCAAAAATTTAAAGAAATATGCTGGAAATAAACGTAAAGGACCAATTAAAGATAAGAAAACTAATAAGAGGAATAAAACCATAAATATTAATAAATATGAAGTAGAAAATAAAAACTTTTCTTTTGCAGCAAATAAAATAGAAAATGAACCACCAAAAACATATAAAGAAATTTTTAAAAGAAAAGATAAAAATAATTGGATTGATGCAATGCTTAGTGAACTAGAAAGTATGAAAAAGTTAAATGTATATACAGTTGTTGAGAAATTACCTAAGGATGTAAATTTAATTTCATGTAAATGGGTATATACATATAAATTAGACTCTAAAGGTAGAATAAAGAAATGGAAAGCAAGACTAGTTGCACGTGGTTTTACTCAAAAGGAAGGTATTGATTTCTTCGAAATATATTCTCCAACATTAAAACAAAATTCACTTAGGTTAATTACAGCTTTAGCATCATACTATGAGTATGAGCTACATCAAATAGATATAAAGACAGCATATCTAAACGCTAATCTTGAAGAAGATATATACATGCTTGCCCCAGAAGGACACGAAAGCTATAAGAAGGGATATTGGAAATTGAATAAGGCTTTGTATGGATTAAAACAATCTGGACGCGCATGGAACCAAAAATTAAATGAAACGTTATTAAATTTAAAATTTATAAGACTTAAAAATGATCCATGTGTATACATAAAAAAGGACGAAAAAGGTAAGATAATATGTATCCTTGGTGTCTATGTAGATGATATATTATTAACAGGCACTAATGAAGAAATCAAAAATACAAAAGCACTTTTAAAAGAAAATTTCGAAATAACAGATATAGGACCTGTTGACTATATATTAGGTATCAAGTTTGAAAAACACGAAGATGGATACTTATTACATCAAGAAAAATATTTAAATGATATTTTAATTAAATTCAATATGCAAGACTGTAGGCCTACATCAAATATGCAACCTATTGAAGATGAAAGACTTAAGAAAATTAAATTCAATTCAACAACATACAAGAAAGCAATTGGAAGTTTATTATACCTGGCTATTTGTACAAGACCAGATATATTATTTGCAGTAAGTAAAGCTTCTAGAAAATCTAATGATCCAACTTTAGAAGATTGGATAAATGTCAAGAAGATAATGAAATATCTAAAAGGTAATCCGAAATTTGGTATAAAATTTTATTTTAAAAATTATGATATTAAAGTTTATGTAGATTCTGATTTTGCTGGTGATAAAGAAACCAGAAGATCTACAACTGGATACCTAGTGAAAATTGGAAATGGCGCTACAAGTTGGTATTCAAAGCTCCAAAATTGCGTATCACTATCTACTGCCGAAAGTGAATACTATGGAATTTCTGAGTGCGCAAAGGAAGTTTTGTGGTATAGAAATATCTTAAGTGAATTAAATTTAGAACCAGAAATTATTACAATAAATTCTGACAATCAAGCTGCTATTCATTTTTGCAATAATGAAACGATAACTTCAAAGTCAAAGCACATCCAAATCAGAATTCACAAAGTAAAAGAATTAGTCAAAGGAAATTTAATAAATTTACAATACATAAAGTCAATGGACAATTTGGCAGATGGATTCACCAAATATTTAAATGGAACTTTAATGACAAAATTTAGAAATAGAGTACTTACAAGATTTTAGAAATATTAAACTTTAGGGGGAATGTTAGAAATAAAGTTCAATATTATACTTTATAGCTATGATATTATAATATTTATTATTATAGAATTATTTTATATATTATCCATAATGTATTATTATGTAGTACAATAAAAATTTATGTAGTAAATTTTTATGTAATAACTTATATGTAATTATAAAATATGTATACATGTAATAATAAAATAATAGAACTAAGTTTAATAAAATATTTTGAAATCTACATTTCATCTTGTTTTCATAATTTCGTGTAAAAAATATAAGAGTTATAATTCATTATTATAATAATAATAATAAAAATTTATACATATATAAAAAACACTTATAAATAATAATTATTTTCAATATTTGATTTTGAAATTTATTTAATTTTTATTAATTTTATAATTTTTATGTTTATTTTGTTTATTTGAAACAAATTTAAATAAATAAAAATTTGAAATGAAAAATAAGAAAAAATAATAATAATAAAAAAAAAATTGATATATATTTATTTTTTTTTTATTTTTTTTTATTTTTTTATTTTTCACTATCAATTATTTAGAAATTATAATTCTATAAAAAAATAAATATAATAGTTATATGTAATTTAAAAAAAGTCTAATGATTAACTTAATGAATATAATTTTTATTAAAAAAAAAAAAAGATAATTTTTGATTATTCTTATTATAATTTAAATGGAATAAAAAAAATATTTTTTTTGAAATGTTAAATAATATATCCTGTTTATTTCTTTTGAAGAGCTAACTTCTTTTTCTTTAATTTATTAACCTATAAAATAATTATAATAATTTAATAATTTTATTAAAATTAATTATTTGATTTTAATAAATGTTTCAAAATTTAAAAATGTATTTAATACATCTATATATATATATTATTGTTAAATTATTTACCTCTGCAGCCTTCTTATTACGTGAGTGTTGTATTTGGTTGTATAATCTCTTATCCTTCTTACTCATCATAATCATTGCTAATTTCTTATTTTCATCTTCCTTATCTTCTTCTTCCTTATCTTCATCTTCATCTTCATCTTCATCTTCTTCATCATCATCATCTTCTTCATCTTCTACTTCTTCAGAGTCTTCAGTAGATGTCTTAGTAGTACCGGAAACTTCTTCTGAATCTTCCATAATTTCATCTTCATCAATTTCTTCTTCTGGGTTGTAATCAGTTTCATTAAGTTTAACAAATGGTGATAAATGTGGTGGAAGTGTTTCACCTGGATAATAATTAGAAGTATTTAAAAGTTTTTTAGCATTAATACAATCATAAACCCATTGTGGTTGAACATAAACACCATGTAAGAAAATATGATCTTGTTTTGGTCTATCACAAATGTAATGGGTAATAGATGGATCATTTTCACTGATAGCTGAACCAATAGAAACACTAGAATCCCATCCAACCTTACCACCGAAAGCTTTAATAACAAATTCTAAAGAATATTTTGGAACTTCTCTTGATAAATAGAAAACACAATTTTCGAAAAGTTTTTGGAATTCAGCTCTTAATTGAGTTTCTTTTATTAATTTATCAGTTTCACTAATTTCATTTTCATCAGTTTTACCTTGATCCTCAAATTTAATATCATTTGTTTCTTCATTAGCTTCTTCTTCTTCTTCTTCTTCTTCATTTTCTTCATTATCAATATTCATATTTTCAGATAAGTTTTTAATTCTTTCTTGATATTCTTTCATTTTTTCCTATATTGAATTTTTATTTTAAAAATATTTATTATAAAAATTGTTAATATCAATATTTAATTATTATTATTCATTTCATATAATATATATTTAAATTATAACTTTATAATATATATATTTTAATAACATACTTTATCTACGTTTTCTTCTTTTTCTTCTGGTTTAGTTTTAATGTTTTTAAGAATATCTTTTCCTTCTGAAGTTTCAACGACGTAAGCAGTTAAACCAGCATTTCCTTCATCTTTCTTAATATCAATTTTTGGTGGGTAAATAAGGTTCATGTCACTGTATAATTTATAGTTAACAAAACCTAATAAAGTTTGATAGAATTCTAAGAAAGTCATCATAACACGTAAATCAACATCAGTTGGTACCTATATTAATATATTAAATAATAATAATAATAATAATAAATTATTATTATATAATAAAACAAAAAATATTTAATATTATTATATTATATTATATTTCTGTAAATAATAAATAATAATAATGTTCTAATATTTTGTATGAATATGAAAATTATTTTTTTTTTAAAATAATATAAAAATAAAAATAAAAAATTTAAATTAATTAAATTATTACTTGTTGACTGAATTGATATGGAACAATCCAAGTAATATCTTGACCTCTAATTTCAGCTTGATAGTAAATACCCTTAATACTAAGGAAAGTTTTCTTTAAACTTCTACTAATTACAACATAGTGTTGGAACTCTGCAGCTAAACGTTTACAATTTTCAACAGTCTTATATTTAATTTTATCATTAGCTGGAAGAGTACTGAAAAGGAAAACCATAGATAAAGCATCATCAAGATCTCTAAGAGCATCGATGAAAGTTGGATATCTTTTGTAGTTTAATTTATTTTTAGTTAAATATTAAGTTGAATATAAATATTTAATATAATGATTAACAATTATTTATTGATATTTTTAAAGCAATATTGAAATTTGATATTTTTTAAAATTGGATATACGATATTATGTTATTATTATTATTAATATTATTATTATTTTTTTTTTTTTTTTTTGAAATAATTTATTTTATATATAAAATATAAATTTTAATTATAAATATTTATTTAGAAAAATAATATTTAAAAATTTTTTAATATGAAATTATAATTAATTTTAAATTAAATTATTATATTAATTTAAACTATAAGATTTATTAATTAATATAACTAATATATACCTTTCTTTTACTAAGTGATCTAAAGTATATTCTGGTTTATTTTCTTCTAAAGATTTAACACTATCGAATTCTTTTTTACCTAAAGCTTTCTTAAGCTTCTTGGCAAAAGTTTTATATTCTCTAAATTTTTCAAGAATTGGTTCATGTGCTAAATATTTAATATCTTTAACATAATAAAAAGTTCTTGGAGCAGTAGATCCCTTATTAACCTTCTTTTTATTTTTTGGTTCTCTTGGGTAAATACCCTTTAAAATACATAAACGTCTGAAATCTGCAAGAGAAATTTGTAATCTTTTGATAGCTCTGTTACGAGTAATATAATTAGCGGCTGCCCCGCGTTCTCCCTTTAATTATTTAAATATTTGAAAAATTCAAGATGATTATTTTAATAATAAAATAATAAAATATAAAGAAAAAAGATTAGAAAATCATTAAAAATATAATTATATTAGACTTATTTAGTTAATAACAATATTCATTTTCATTTTAAAGAAATCAATATATTAATGAAAGTTTTCATAGTGATTTTATAATTTCTGGAAAAGATTTATGAATTATAGAATTTCTTTTGTATTATAGATTTAAACATGATTTATATATTACTGAATAAAATTTTATTTTTAAATTTTAATTTTGTTATTAATTCTGTATTTAATCCAATATTTATTGAAATTATCAACTTTTGTAAATATAATAATAACAATTAAAATAAATGGATTTACAAAGAGCTATTATATAATATGTTCAAGTAATTTCATTTTTCTTTCATTTTTAATTTTCATAAAAGTTAGAATAATTATCTTATGAATAATACCTTCTTTTTCATAGGAGCCATGTTGATTTATTTATTCTATTTATATTTTATTAATATTATATATAAAAAGAAAATAGAAATAATAAATTATAATAGAATTACAAAAATAAAAAAAAAAAACTTCTTTAAATAATACTTTTATATTATTTAAAAAATATTTTTTCAATGTTAAAAAATTTTTTTTTATTTTTTAAAAATTCAAAATTATATTAAAATAAAAAAAAAAAAAAAAAAAGTAAAAATAAAAATTAATTTTTAACCAATCATATATTAAATAATATATTATCAAATAAATTTTCAATTGTAAAAAAAATTAACATTAATATATATTATATAATATAACATAAATATTTTTTTAAAATCAATCTTTTAAAAATTCAAAATCATATATAAATTTTAATTCTAACCTTTATTATTGAAATTTAAAGATGTTTAAATAATATATAAAATATTTTAAATTAATAATAATAATAAAAAATTGTTCAAAAGTTATTTATAAATATACATCAATATTTTAGATGATTAATATATTTTTTTTATTAAAGGTATATAAAGATTTTTACAATTATTAAATTAATAATGTTTGTTATTAATATTATATTAATAAAATATTAATAAAATATTAGTTAAAAAAATAGTTTTAGAAATGAAAACATATGAAAAGGAAAAATTATTAAACAAATAATAAAAAAAAAAAAAAAAAAAAGAAAATGAAAAGAAAATAAAAAAAATTAATTATATAATGGTGATTTTTATTTTATTTTATTTTTTTTCTGTTTGGTTATTTGTTGTTTTATTTGTTTGCTTGTTTGTTTGTTTATTTGCTGTTTTATTTTTTTTTTTTTTGTTTATTCTTGTTCGTTGTTATTATTTTTCTCCTTTTCCTTAGTTATTTTTTCTGTTTTAAATTATGAATATACATAATTGAATCTACTTAATAAATGTGGTAATGCCGCTAATTGTGGTCCATATCTAACTGAATTATCATAAAGTTCAAATAAAGGAACTGCTAAAATTTTCATATTTTTTGGTACTGAGAATGTTTCTAATTATATAATATTTTTAAATAATTTAAATTTTTATTAGCATTTATGATAACCATAATAATAATTTATTAACATATTATTATAATAAATGATTTTAGTTATAATTATTATAGTTGCCATTATTTTAATTACTTTGTTCTGGAAGATGTACTAAAAATATTTTTTTTATTTCTTTTGGTTTCTATAATACGAATTGAATTAATAAATATATATTAGTATTTTATCTTTTATATTCCTTATCCGTTTATTCATTTATAAATTATATAGAAATATATTATTTACAGTTATATGAGCTGGTGTATATGGATACTAATATAATGTATATATATTTTAAAAATTTTAAATAAATTGATGTTAATAATTATAACAATTCATTTAATGAAGATAAAAAAAATATGTAATAAGAAAAACATATTATTTTAATATATATATATTATCTTATTATTATAGTTAACAATATAATTACCATGAAGTTTTCGAAATTTGGTCTATACCATTTAGAAAGAAGTTCTCCAACTTCCCAATCATTTGTATCTAAACCAACTTGACTTGTTGGTGACAATTTCTGACTTAATCTTAATTTTAATCCTTCTATTTCATCCTCTCCTGGTTTTAAAGCATCTCCTGGTCTATTAAGTTATGTATTATTAATATAATTATAATTATATAATATATAAATTAAAAGAAAAGCAAAAAAAATACATTTTTATTAGTTATGAAAATTTTTAAATGTATTTTATTTCAAAAAGAATAACATTTTTTCTTTCCTTTTTTTTTTTAATAGAAACTATTTTTTTTTTGAAACAGTTATTAATGATTTCATATTATATCAATAATGAATTATGTATGTATAGAAAATAAATTAAAAGTATTAATTCATTTTTTAAAAAAATTAAACTTACAATTTAAAGAATGTATTTGCAATTTGAAGTAATAGTACATGTGGATGGTTATGTTCATGAACAACTAAAACACCTTCAACTGTTCTTCTAATACCTTCTTTTTCATATTCATTTTGTAATCTATTTAAACGAGCTGCTACAGAAGGATCTTCTTCTGGTTGTGATTCTTTAACTTCAAATTTATAATTATCCAATGAATAACTGTAATAATATTTAGAATATAATATTAAATATAATTAAATTTAATTTAATACTTATCGAAAATTAATTATCTAAAAACTAAAATTCGTACTAATTTTTATATTATTTAAAATATAGCATAGCAAATTGTATTAAATAAAAAAAAAAGTTAATGGAATATATTGAGAAATTCTTCTTACAGTGAAACAGTTGATTGAGAAATCGACATTTTATTTGATTAATATATTATTAATTATTTTACTAAAATAATAATAATAATAAAAAGAGTGATATATGTAATAGTATAAAGTAATATAGGATTAATAAAATTATAATATATAATTTAAAATTTAAAAGTAAAAATATAAAAATATATATAATTTAAAATTATTAAATTTATTTGAATTATATCATCCATTATTAATTATTTTTTCATAATCAGATTATAATTATATTATTAGATAATGAAATTCCAATTAATTTATTTTAATTTACAATAAAATGTCATCTAATTGATTCAAGTTCTATTAATTTATTTTTTTTAATATATAAACATTTATATACATATATATATCTTTATATTTTGATTTTATATTTTATCATAAATAATAAAATATTGTTTTAATTGATATAATTATAATTATAATTATTCTTATGTTATTTATATCATTAACGTTTTTTATTTAAAGGAAAAATTAGATAACGATTTTATATATATATGTATATATATATATTTATATGATATTTAATGATTATATATTATTTTTAATAGCTATTTTCTTTGGATGAAATGAAAAAAAAATTTTAATAAAAAACAATAATTATTTTTAACGTACTTTTAAAGAAAAATACCCTAAGAAAAAAGTTTTTTAAATGATGAATGATTCAACTTTTAACAAAAATACAAATAGTTTTTTATTTCTAATATAAAAAATATCAAAAAAAAGTTTTAAATATTATAAATTATTTCTTTTAGTGTAAAAAAAATTATAACTTATTATATTAAAATTTTAGATTATTGATTTAAATTAAAATAAATTTAAATATATATAAATCAATTATTTTTTTTAATTTAATTTTCATTAATTTCAAAAATTTCAAAAAATTTATATGCAAAAAAAAAAGGAATTACTTTTAAAATTGATTAAACATTCATAACATTTAAATCTTTTATTTTTTTTATTATGCATTCATTTATTTATTTTTATTAAAAAAGTACCTATATTTTTATTAAATATTTCATAAAATAAAAAGACAAACTCGAAAATATAAAAAGTATTTTTTTTTAAAATGGCAAATAAAGAAGTTACAATATATATTATTGATATAAATAGTTCCATGTGGGTAAAGGACGAAACCACAAAACTCACAGGATATGACTATGCCAAAAAGATTGTTTCTGAGTTACTTCATATAAAAGTAAAATATCAATAATAGAATTATCAAATTATTTATTTATATACTATTTTAAAATTATTTTAAAAAATTTGGAATATAAAATATTAAAAAATTTAATGTGTTATAATATTTTAGTTAATAAATGGAAGAAAAACAGATAAAGTTGGTTTAATTCTTATAGGAACTAAAGGTATTTTATTTTATAATTACATTATATTAATAAGTTTTTTTTTCTTTTTTCCTTTGTTTTTATTTTATTATTTTAAATAATATTTATTTTCATATAATAAAAATTTTTATTCTAAAATTTAATTTAACAATAATTTAAATATTCTTAGAATCTGATAATTCGTTA
>MCFG01000148.1:77500-127500 GCA_002104895.1 Anaeromyces robustus | reverse complement strand
TCATGTTAACCTAATTATTGAAGATATTATGTGGAATAAAAATTTTTAATATTATTATTATTAAAATATTAATATTTTCTTTTAGTTAAGTTAAAAATTAAATTTTTAAAATTTTAAGTTTCTTTTTATATATTACAATATATTATAATATATAAGAATATAGTCAATTATATTTAGTTGGAGTTAAATAATATAATTAATATATTGACTATATTTTAATCTTTTGTATAGAAATAATATATAATAATATATAAAATAATAGCAATAATAAGTAATAATAATATATATACTTTATTATAAAATAATAATAATAAACATATTATTTTTATTATATACAATATTATTAGTCTATATAATATATATAATTATATAATTATTGAATTTGAATTATAAAAAATTATAAGAATAAAAAAAAAGAGATTATGTTAAATATTACTAATTATTATTATTAATTAGTAAAAATTTTTATTATAATTTTTCTTAAAGATATGCTTTTATTATACAGGTAATAATTCTGTAGTTAATAATTACTTAATTTGTAAATTACTTTATTTGTTAATTTTTAATATTTAATAGTAATAATTGATAATATATTATAATAATATATTATATATTAAATAATATATAATATATAATATATCATAATATATTTTTATATATAAAAATACTTTAAAAAAAAACATTTTTTATAAATAATATATAACTTTAATTATTATTAAATTAGTTAATAATGAATAAATTTCTATATTAGTACATGATACATAATAATAATAATAATAAAATAATAAAGATAATTAAAATAATTTTAATATTAAAATAATTTGAAAATACTAAAAAAATAAAAAAAAAATAATATAAAAAAACAGCTTTTTTTGGTTGTTGTTACCTAATTCATAATATAATTGAAATAAAAATTAAAAAAACATATTTAAATAATATATTATATTATAATATTATATATGAATGATATATAATAAAGATTAATATTTATTATAATATAATATTATATAATATATAATATAATATAATATCATATCATATATAAGAAAAAAACATTAAAATAAATAAAATATTTTTTTCCTTAAAAAATAAATCATAGAAGGATTTCTCTAAATAAATTTGAAAATAATAAATATATAATTATAGAATTTATTATTATTATATTTATTATTTAGTTTATTTATAAATACTTTAACAAAAAAAAAAAAAAAAAAAAAATAAAAGAAACCATTTTTTGAACTTTGAAAATACATTATCACTATTTATACAACTGTTTATTTATTAATATTTTATTAATACTGGATAAAAAGGATACTGTATATAAATATTAATGAAGAAAATTTATATATAAATATATCCTTTTACTATAATCTTTATTAATTAAAATATATATTATATTCCTCGGGAGAAATTCATTTATTTTTTGATAATACAACATTAAAATTTTGTTTTTCTTTTAATGGAATGATAAACAATATTCTATATAACAACATTTAAGTGAAAAGACTATCAATACTTAATATAAAAAAAAAAAAAAAACAGTAAAAATTTTAAAAGAATAAAAGAAAAACCTTTTATTATTTACAAGAATATATGCAATATTTAAATTAATTTTTAGTAAAGGAGCAGATTTTAAAAAAGAAATTTTTTAACTATATCATATCATATATTACAATTATTATATATATATGTTTCAAAAATATATTCTATCATGTTTTATATTCATTAATGTATAAATATATATATTTCTGAATTTTAATTAATATTCAATCATAAAAGAAATACTTATAATATAAATCAAATAGCGTAATAATAATTGTATTATTATTTTTATATAATATATTATATTTAAAGAAAATAATAATTTCATACACTATATATATTATATATTTTTATAATATTACTTTATATATTTAATTAAGAAGTGAAAATCTGTATATTAAATTTATTTTATATAAAAAGAAAAATTGAAAATAAAAAAAAAAAAAAAAAAAAAAAAAAATACATAAATTAATAATAATAATAATAATAAAAAAAAATAAAGTAAAATAAAAAAGAATAATAATAATTAAATGACAATATACAATATTAAATATCTAAAAGTACAATAGAATATAGAATAAATAAAAAAGTAATATAATAAATAAATAAAATATAATAAAAAAAAAAAAGAGAATTAAAATATTCAATATTCAGTATATAAAAGAATATAAAAAACAAAAATAATTTTTACTTTCATAAAAGTATGGCAGATAAGTTATCAATCTCAAGACTTTCTATTGACAGTAAAAAAAGTATTAAAAGTACTAGTACAGGTGGTAAAGATTCAAAATCTTTACCACCTATGTCAGCAAAAGACTCTATAAGACCAGAATCAATTTGTATATCAAGAGGTGTATCAGAACAAGGGAAAAAAGAACCACCAAGAGTACCAGCAAGAAATTCATTATCAGTTTTATCACCTACTTTTCATGAGAGAAAACAGAAGAATTCTTTAAAAAATGCTTTTGCTAGTATAAGAAATTCTTTCACAGGTATATAATATTAAATATATGCATTTAATATTTTATTAATATATATGTTAATAATATAATTATGGATAAAAAAAAAAACTATATAAATAATATTATAATTAACATATTTATTTAAATATAAAAATTTTAAAATAATTTTATATTTTTATATTATTAAATATATATAAATATAAACAAAATTATATCATACCAAAAAAAAACAAAAAAAAAAAACAAAAAAGAATTATTTTCATCTTCATCATCTCTTAATAATTCATCAACGTCTATCGACAGGAAAATTGATAAAAAATCTATCGATAAGAAAAGAGATATATCAATTCCATATAATACAGTTCATGTAGTACATGTTGGTTATGATAGTAAAACTGGAGTATTTTCAGTACGTTTTATTATAAGATCTTAATAATTATTTTTTATTATCAATATATTATTATGTTATTATAAGTCATTAGATATTTTCATAAAAATATGGAAAAAATTTTAATATTTTTTTATTTATTAACTTTTATTATTTATTTATTTATATAATTATATAATAATATATTATTATTATTATTATTATTATTATTATTATTATATTATTATTATTGTTATTATATTTTTTATATATAAATATGAATATTTATAGGGTTTACCAAAAGAGTGGGAGACGATGTTATCTCAAGCAGGTATCACAAAACAAGATCAAGAAGCACATCCAAATGAAGTATTAAAAGTTATAGATTTTTATAATGATAAAACAAAACAAAATGGAAATGATGATATATGGGATAAATTTAAAGATGCTCAAGTTGATAAAAATAGTAGGAAAAGTATAGAATCACTAAAGAAAAATAAAAGTTCAGAAAAACGTACATCATATGGAAGTAGTAATAGTAATATATATAATAATAATAATAATCATAATAATAATAATAATAACAGTAATAATAATAATGATAATGAAAATAATACCAAAATTGAAAATACCACTTCAGATTCTAAAAAGGAATATGAAACTTTATATGATAAAGATTTTGATTTAAAAATAGATTTTGGCTCATCTTTCGATTTATCTGAAACAATTGATCAAATAATGAAATTTGATGATATAGATCTTACATTTGATCTTGATAATTCATCATCAAAAAAAACTAATGAGAAAGAAAATAATACCATTATTACTACTAATGAAAATGAAAATGAAAATGAAAATAAAGATAAAAATAATAATAAAAAACAAAATATAGAACCTATAGAGAATATAAAATCAAGAAAAGAGAATAATAAACCATCTCATCTTAATATTATTCATACCATTGATGAAGAAGGAAATAGTAATGAAAAGTTATATAATAATACAGATGAAAAGAAAACACAAAGTCAAATATTACCAACGTCTGATAATTCTAATAAAGTTTCATTATCAGGTAATAATTTAAAATTAAATAATGGTAGTGACGATAGTTTAAATAGTGAAAAAGCTAAACAAAAACAACAACAAAATGATCAAAATTCTAGTCCAGTATCACCATCAAAAGAAAATGAATATCCTCAAATGCGTCAAAAAAAAGTTGATGAAGATTCACCAATTATTATCAATAAATTAAAAGAAATTTGTCAAGAAATTAATCCTGAAAATTTATTTGTAAATTTAGAAAAAATTGGTCAAGGGTACATATAAATTTAATTGATTATAAAATAAATAATGATAAATTAATATATATATAATTATTAATATATATATGTATATATATAAATATATAATATTTAAATTTTTTTTTTCTTATTTTTTTTTTTTTTTTTTAATAATATTTTTTTTTATATTTTCATATATATATATGTAAAAAAAAAAATTTTTTTTTCTTTTTTTAATTGTCAAATATATATCAATTATTAAATCAATACTTAAAATCAATATAGTGCTTCAGCTGTAGTATATATTGGAAATAAAGTTGGTGCAAGTAAAGATGAAGTAGTAGCAATTAAACAAATGGATTTAGAAAAACAATCAAAGAAAGATCTTATTTTGAATGAAATACAAGTTATGAAACAATCAAAACATAAAAATATTGTAAACTTCATTGATGGATATTTCTATAATGATAAATTATGGGTAAATTTATATATATAATATTTATAAATGATAATAATAATAATAATAATAATAATAATAATAACGATATTATAATTAAATATATATTTAATATATATTTAATATTATATATATATATTATCACTATTGTCAAAAAAATTAATAATAATGTTTTTTTTTTTATAATTATTTTAATAATTTTTTTTCTTATATTTTAAATATTAATTAAATAGGTTATCATGGAATATGTTAGTGGTGGTACATTAACTGATATATTAGTCAATAATTTTATGAATGAAAGTCAAATATCTGTAGTATGTCGTGAAGTATTACAAGGTTTAGTTTTCCTTCATTCAAAAAACATTATTCATAGAGATATAAAAAGTGATAATATTTTATTATCTATGGAGGGTGATATAAAATTAAGTATGTACCTTTTATATATATATAAATTTATTATAATTAAAATATTATATATATTAATAATTATTAAATATTGAATATTAAATATTAAATATTAAATTTTATTTATTCTTCTTCTTCTCCTTCTTCCTATTATTGTTATATATAATATAATAATTTATATTATATATATTATTTATTTTATGTTATAGCTGATTTTGGTTTTTGTGCACAATTAAGTGAACAAAATTCTAAAAGAACTACTATGGTAGGAACACCTTATTGGATGGCTCCAGAAGTTGTTACAAAGAAATTATATGGTCCAAAAATTGATATATGGTCATTAGGTATTATGGTAATAGAGATGGTAGAAGGAGAACCACCATATTTAAATGAAAATCCATTAAGAGCCCTTTATCTTATTGCTACTAATGGATCACCAAGTGTACGACACATAGAACAACAAACACCAGAATTTAAAGAATTTTTAGAAGCATGCTTAAAAGTAGATGCAGAAGATAGACCAACAAGTGAAACAGCATTAGAGGTAAATAAAAAAAAATAATTATTTATATATTATATAATATATTATTATTTATAAAATTATATATATATATATATATATATATATTTATTTATTATCAATAATTTTAACTTTTTATTTCAATTTTATTATAATAAAAAATATTAAATATTAAACCTAAATCTAAAGTATAAATTTATAAAAGAATCTGGTAGTAAATCAGTGTTAGTTCCATTAATAAAAGCAACTAAATCTTTACGAAGTAATAGTAAATAAACAAAATGATATATATATATACAAATAAAAATGAAAAAAAAAAAAAAAAAATAACAAAATAAATAAAATAAAAAATAAAATTATCTAAAAATCTAATAATAAAAATAAAAATAAAAATAAAAATATAATATAATAAAGATTATCTATAGAGTTTATATCATAAAACAAAAACAAAAACAAAAAAAAAAAAAGGCAATTAAGTAAATAAATTAATATTAAAATATTAATTTTTTATTATACTTTTTTCTTTTTTTTTCCTTTTTTTTTTTTTTTTTTTTTTTTTTTTTTTTTTTTTTTGTATTTAAATATTATATATCTAAGTTTATAATGTTCAAATCCTTATTTCTTCATTATAATTTAAGATTATAATAATTATAAATTATTAATACATATATATATTATTTGGGGGTTATTATAAATACATTGATTTGAATAATAATTATCAATTATTTCTTGTATATTATAAAAAAAAATGAAAAAAAAAAAAAAATTATTTTTTATTTTTGTTTATTATTATTTATTGTTTTATTATTTTTATTAAATATTTATTTGTTTAATATTTATTTATTTATTTATTTCTATTGATAATTAATAATGAAAATAAAAGATATATATATATATATATATATATTATCTTAATATGTAAAGTAAGTAAAGAAAAAAAAAAATTGCAATATCTAAATTAAAAGAATTATATATTTATAGATATGTATTATATTATTAAATTGAATAATAAAAAAAAAAAGATTTTATGTAAAAATTAAATAGAATATTATAAAAAAATTATATATATATATATATAAATATATATAAATAATAAATAAATAAATAAAAATAAATAAATAAATATTAAATTTTTAAATTATTATTTTCTACAATAATTTTAATTTCGTATTTTTATTTTATCTCATTTATAAAATTATAATATATATATATTATAATTAATAATTTATTTTTTTTATTTTATTTTATTTTATTTTTTAATTTTAATTTTTAATTTTTTAATTTTAATTTAATTTTCTCTTCTTTCTTGTTGTTTTTCTTGGTCTTCCTTTCTTTTTCTTTTTTGGAAATTCTGGATTTTCATCTGAATAATCTTCAATATCATCATCTACGTCATCATCATCATCATCATCTATATCATCATCATAAAACTCTTCATCATCATCATCAATATAATCTTCATCATCATCTACAATAAAACCATCTTGTCTTGATGATTTTCTTTTTTTATTAGGTCGTGAACGTGGTCTTTTGGTTTTATTTTTATTTTTATTTTGATTATTATTATTAGTATTATTATTATTACCATTACTATTACCATTATTATCTTGTTTAGTTGGTCTTCCTCTCTTTTTACCTCTTTTCTTTCTTTGCTTTCTTACTTCATTTATATCACTTTCATCAAATATTTCTTCTGAATCCTCTAAATCATCACTTGAATCAAAAATTTCTTCATCATCTTCTTCTATATCATCAGGTATTGAACGTTCATCTTCATTTTCATCTTCATCTTCTAATTCTTCTATTTCATCTTCTAATCTAAATTCTTCATCATCATAATCACTTTCACTATTTTGTTTCCTTCTTCCTGTTCTGCCTCTACCTCTGCCTCTACCTCTACCTCTTCCTCTTCCTCCTCTATTTCCTCTTACTGTATCAAAATCACTACTATCTTCTTCTTTATCTTTAATTTTATCTTCTTCATATTCATCTTTACTTTCAACTTCACTTTTAATTGGTAAATTTTGTACATTTACTGTTTCTATATCTAATAAACTATCTTTATGTACTACTTTAATATCATTATTATTATTATTATTATTATTATTTTCATTATTATTCTCATTTTTAATTGGGTAATTAGTAGAATTTATGATATTATTACCATTTGGTAATATTACATTAGATGACGTTGTAGAAGCAGTTATAATATTATTATTAGTATTATTATTTAAATTATTAACATTAATATTATTAGAATATATTATGGCATTAGTAGTGTTATTATTAATAATAGGATTAATATTAGTATTTGTATGGGTATTGATATTGGTAGTGGTATTAGTTATAATATTATTATTATTATTAATATTAACATTATTAATATTAACATTATTAATATTAGCATTATTATTATTATTATTATTATTATTTTTATCATCGTCATAGTCATCATCATCATCATCATCTGCTATAATTGCTTTTTTATTCTTTCTTTTTATAGTAACAATTAAAGATGATTTTTCATCCATATTTTTAATGGAATCATTTGATTCTAAAGATGAAAGATTATTGACTTCTTCTTGACTTGATGTTATTATTGAAGAAGGTTCTCTAAAAAGTTGTTTATCATTTAATATTCTTTTCGATTTACCGTTATTATTATCATCTTCATCGTTTTCATCTTCATCATCATCATCTTCTTCTTCTTCTTCTTCCTCTTCATTATCATCATTAGTATCTACAGTATCTTCATCATCATAAATATCTTCTTTAGCTAATTTTTTAATTTTATCAAGATATTCCGTTTGACCTTCTAAATATTTACAAAATAATGGTAAATATTTATCTGCAATTTTAAATATAGCACTACCTTTATCATTAAATTTCATAGCATTTTTCCTTATTAATTTTACATCCCATAATAAAGATTTTAAATTTCGATAATATTTATTTTCTATTCTTTCATTGATAATAGTAAATGACATAGGATAAGCAATTTCTTGAAGATAAGTTGTATATGTATCATAATCTACTTCATCAAGGAAGGGGAAAAATGGATCTAAATTTTTAATTGTTTTAAATCCTGTTAAATAACGTTCTTCTTCATCTTTTGTTAATCCATTGTCAATAAAATTATCAAGATGTGAATCACTTTCATTATTAGATTTATCTAATAATTCCCATGGACTAAATGTTTCTGTAATTTCTTTTTGTTTTTCATCATCAAAATAACGTACTTCAAAACATTTCCATGGACTTTTAATTGTTTTTGTAATGCTGTCTTCATTACTTATACCAATGATAACCCCCGTTTTTTTATTACTACGAATAATAACTTCTTTATTTATAGCAAAAGGTTGTGACATATAATGAATATAATCTTTATAAAGCATTAAAAAGTCTGATTCTCCTGGAATATAATAATACTTTAAAATAAAGGAACGTTTTAATGGATCTAAAGCTTCACGTTTAGGTACTAAATTTGGTGAAATTAATTTAGAATGACTAACATTAAAATTATGAATAGGTGCTAATTGTTTTAAAGTTAATTGACAATGAAGTGGTGGACCAAGGAAAAATTCAATTTTAGTAACAATACAAAATTCTACAACTTCCATAGTGAAATCTTGAGTCCAAGGATAATTTCTATTAAATGTTTTTTGATAAACATCGGGTATCATTTGAAGATAATCCTTATGACCATCCATAATATAAACAATTTCATCACCTAATTGTGGTAAAAATGGTTCACTATGAGTTTCACTAATATAAATCCAATCAATTGGATCATTCTTTTCAATTAATCTTTTTTGTTGTTCTAATTGAATTTGATAAAGTTGATTTCTTCGACTATTTGAAAATTTTCTACTTCTTTTTCTACTTCTTGTATTTGAACTTAAAGAATTAGAATTATTAATAATATTTGATGAATTCATTACTCCTTGTGAAGAAGTAACTGATGATAATTTTTTCCTATGATTTGTTGTTGTTGATTTATTATCATTAACATTAGTAATAATAGATGAGGATGAGGAATTATTATTATTATTTATATAACTGTAATTTTTATTATTATCAAAATCATTATTCTCATCCATTGCTTTTTTCCCCTTTTTATCAATTTTACGTGGTCTACCTCTTCTTTTAATATTTGGATGATTATTACTACTACTACCAATACCTCCATTATCATTAATATCATAATTATTATCAAAGTCATCATTATAATCATCATCAGAATCATCCATTGCTTGTTTACCTTTACCTTTACCTTTACTTTTACCTTTGCCTTTACCTTTATTACGACTATTTCTATTATTTTGAATATTTGAAGAAGAAGAATCAATATCCATAAATTTATTTTCTGTTGTATCATTATCACTTTCATCACTATTTTCTTCAGATGAAGATGAAGAAGAAGATTCTTCAAATATATAATCATCATCTTCTCCTTCTTCATTATAATTTAATGATTGTCTTTCACGTAAATTTCTTGTTATACCTTTCTTTTCATCTTTTTCCATAGCTCTTAAAATTTCTTTTTTCTTTTTTTGACGTTTTAAATATTTTAAATTTCCATTTATTAATTTTTTATTTTTAATTCTTTTATTTTTCTTTTTTCGATCATGACTTGTGCCTGCTTCATTATTATCTTGATCTTCATTATTATTTCTACTTAAAGAATTATCATTAAAATCATCTTCTATATCAACTTCTTCATCTTCTTCATTTTCTTCTTCATCTTCTTCATCCCAATATTCCATATCAGATTCTGATTCTGATTCATTTTCTGAAGATTCTGAATATTCTTCTCCACTTGATTCTGGCATAAGTAAAGGTAAATCATTCATAATATTATTATCTTCATCATTTTCGTCATCGAAAAATCCCATCGTTCTACGTTTATAAAATGATTTTTTATCAATAGGTTTAGGTTTAGATATAGTTCTTTCTAATCGTAATAAAGGCATTTCCATTTTTAATAATTGCTTTTTTTCTTCAAGTTCTTGTTTTATTATTTCTTTCGGTATTGCTACTGGGAAATATTTACCATAATTAACATCTGGATATTCTTGATAAGTATGTAAACCTCCTGAACTTACTACTCTTTCTCTTAATAAATGTGGTGGTCTTTGAGTTTGAGCATCAATAACAAATAAATTTTGATCAAAAATTAATTCACCTCTTAATTCTGATTTAAAGAATTGTTCCAATGGTGTTTTTTGATATGCCTTTTTATCTTTACCTACACCAAAAAGTGTACATATACCAGTTGTTGTTAAAATTGCAAAATATGTACCATCATAAGAAAATGTACCATCCGCTATTGCTGCTCCTGTATGTAAACTATACTCTATAATGTCATAAATTTAATATAATATAATATAATATAATAAAATATAATATAATATAATATAATATAATATAATATAATATAATATAATATAATATAATATAATATAATATAATATAATATAATATAATAATAATAATAATAATAAATATACAATAATAATAATAATATTATTATTATATAATAAAAAAAATATAAATTATATATATATGTTAAATTTATATATGAAAAGAAAAAAAATTTATACAAATATATATACATATATATATACTATATTTTACCTGCAATTTTTTCACCAGTAATAATATTCCATAAAAATATTAAACCATCATATCCTGCAGAAAGGACAATTTGATTATCAAATGGATGATTTCTTAATACAAAAATTGAACTTTCATGACCTCTTAATTTATAATCTAGTTTTCCTGTTCTAGTATCCCATACACTAATAATTCCTGGTTTATTAGCAACAATTAATTTAGTATCATCTAAACTCCAAGTAATTGTTGTAACTTCTGGATGTATTTTTTGATTAGTAGCACGAGTAGTTACTGTAGCTGGGGTATCATCAATTTCAGGAAGTGTTATTGCATATGATGTATTTCTATTAAATTGACGTAAATTCATATAAGTATTTGTAGTATTTTCATTTCTTGAAGAAGATCTTGTATTTCTTCTTGTACTTTCTTCATTATTAGATTGTGTATTGTTAGTATTAGTATTATTATTATTATTGGTATTAGAATTAGAAGATGAACGAATAGTATTTATATTATTATTTATATTGATATTAGTATTAGTATTAATATTAGTATTGGTATTTGTATTTGTATTGGTATTTATTGATAAATTAGTTGTTCGATTAGATGTTGGAGTGGTATCAACATTCATTGAATCATTTCTATTTAGTGGTATATTGGAAAAATTCATTGATAGTATGCTATTATTATTATTATTATTATTATTATTATTATTATTATTATTATTATTATTATTATTTGAATTAGTTATATTAAGATTTCTTGGACTTCTTAAAGAATAGCCCGTAGATCCAGTTCTATTATTACTATTAGGTGAAAATAATGAAGATGATGATGATGGTAAATTATTTAAATTATTATTTGTTCCATTATTAGTAAATGTATGTATATTTGATCCGGGTATATATGAAACATTTGATGAAGGTGAAACAAAATTATTATTATTATTGTTATTATTGTTATTATTTGTTGAAGTATTAGCAGTAGTAGGTGTCGTTGTCGTTGTATTTGAGTTTAAAGTCGTAGGAGGTGCATTTGCTGTTGTGGGTGTAATAGCTTGTCTTTGATGATTTCTTCGATTTCCAGATCTTGAATTTTCATTTGGATCTGGTGTATATATCACTTTTTAATTTAATTAAAAAAAAAAAAAAATAAAATATTTAATAAAAGAATTATATATATATATTAATGAAAAATGTATAAACAATAAATATATTTAAATAATATATTATATAATAATATAAAATATATATTAATTGAATAAATAAAAATTATAATTATAATTTATTTTTTTTTCATAATATAATATAAAAAAATTAATAAAAAAATTATTTATAATAATAAAAAAATTTTTAATAAAAAATAATTATATTAAACATACATTCCATTTTATCCCATATTTTTGTTTTAGTATTAAAAGTCCAAATGATACAATTTCCATCTTTACTTCCTGAAGCTATTCTATTTCCTTTATGACAAAAACGAACATCAATAATATGACTTTGATGACCTTCTAATCTAGCAATTTCTTGTGGATCTAATTTTTTTGCTTTTGGAGAAAATACTTCTTCATAAGATGAAGGTAAAAATGAAAATACTCTAATATAACCATCAGTACCACCAACAGCAAATTTTGTTCCAGTCGTATTAAAATCAGCACATTGAGTTTCAGTTGTTTTAATTGTTTTACAATCAAATACTTGTGGCTTTTTATATATAATGATTAATAACAAAATAATAATAATAATAATAATAATAATAATAATAATAATAAATGTATAAATAATATAATAGAATAAAAATAAAAAGTTTAAATATATAAAAAAAATTAATATATTATGTATGTTAGAAAAAAATGTATCAAAACTTATAAATATAATATTATATTATATTATATTATATATTTATATAATTTATAATTTTACCTCTGAATTATATTTTTTTGAAATTGGATTCCATCTCCAAATTCTTGCATTACCATCATCTGCTACAGCTAAAAGACAATTCATATTTGGTGATGGTGAAGGTGAGAATTCAAGATATGTTACATCTTTTTTCTATTTAAATAAATATTAAATAAAAAAAAAAAAAAAGAAAGAAAAATTTATTTTATAAATATATATGTATTAATATACTATTTAATACTACTAAACAAGATTATTTTAATTTAAATATAATATTTAAAGATATATAAATATATATACTCTTGGAGGTAAAGAAAGTTTTAAAACGGAAACTAATGCTGAAGTTCTTAAATTCCAAATTCTTATTGTTTCATCATTTGAAGATGTAGCTAATAAAGTATTATCATCATTTATAGCCATATCAAAAATAACACCCTTAAAAATTTTGGATTAATAAAAGTTAAAAATTATAATAAAAAAAAAGAATGATTATTTATAAATTTTGAATTAATAATAATTAAATATTATAATAAATATAATTATTTAATTTAAAATAATAATAATAATAATAAATAAATATTATATATTTGAATTTATGTTTAATTTATTCTATTTATTTATTTACTGTATGTCCACGTAAAGCATAGATAAGCCATCCTGTTTTCATACACCAAATTTTTACAATACCATCATCACCTCCCTTTTTTTTAAAAAAAAAAAAATTAAATAAACAAAAAGTAAAATATATAAATAATTCTGTTATATTTATATTTATTATTGTTATTTTATTTAATATTTAATATTTTCTTTTTTTTTTTTTTTTTTTTTTTTTTTTTTTTTTTGATTATTATTCTATAAAAGAATTACAATTTAAATAAATATACTATTAAATTTTAATATAAATACCGTTATAAATCTTCTTCCTATTTTATCAATTAATAAACAAAAAGTTTCTGAATTATGACCTCTAACTTCAACAAGCTATTGAATATTATTAATAATAGTAAATATATATATATATTAAAAATAAAAATAATAATTTTATGAATATTAAAATTTGTTTAATATTGTTAAATATTTAAATAAATATATTGTTAATTCATTAACTTATTTACTTTTTCATAATTTTTATATGTAAATCTTAAAGGATGTTGTTTACTAAATTGCATGCCACTTAATTCTCTTGAATGTAATGATAATACTATTATTATTAATTAAAAATATATGATATACATATATATTAATATACACACATATAAAATTGAACAAATAATTTAATATATGTATATCTAATATCAAAAATTTAAAATGTCTATAATAAAATTTTTTTTTTCATTTATCATTTTTTATATATAAATACCATTATTAGATGGTCGTATTTTATATTGATAATAAGATAAACTTAATGGATTATGTTTTTGTTTTAACCATTCATTTACTGATTTTGAGGTTAAATCTTTTGGGTATTCTCGTACTATATGGTCTCGTAAAGGTGCTACAGATTTATTAAAAGGTAAAAGTGTACTTATATGTGGTGCAATAGGAGTATTGGTATCATTAACATATTTCATAAATTTATTTAATAAATCCAATAAATATTTTCGTGGAATAGTTGGATATTCCTTTTCCTTAATTTGACAAAAATATATATATAATGAATATATAAATAATATAACACATAATAATGATATAAAATAGAATAAAATAAAATATAAATATATATTAAATATATATATATAGACAGAAAAGATTATATATATATTAATTTTTCATAAAAAAAGAATATATATATATATAATATATTGAAATTTTTATAAAATAAATATATTACAATTTCGTCTAGACTTTTAGGATGTGCATTTCCTTTCCAGTCATAACGAGGTTCAATTAAATGATTTTTTCCTTGATTATCAATACAATGTTTTTGATAATTTTCTAATTCTTCTTTTAATTGATTAGCCGTTTGTTGTAACGGACTCCCTTTCAAGAATTGATACAATATAAAATATAATTCTATAATATATGTAAAAGATATATATATAGATATTATTTAAATATATATAAATTTACATTATAATATAAAAAAAAGTAGTTAATAGACATATTTAATATATTATTCTCTTTTTTTTATTATATGATCTAATATTCATATTATTTAATAGGTAAGAATATTTAACATGAGAATATTTGTACAAAAAATTTTTTGTATTTTTGATACTTTTTTTATTATTTTATTTAATATTATTTTATATTTTTATTTGTTTTATAATAATATAAATACATATATACTGAAATTCAATAATTTTATGTATAATATATAACATAAAATAATATGTATATTAACCTGAAAGATCAATCATGATTTCGTAGCATTAATGTTAATATATTTAAAAATAAAAATAAAAAAAAAAAAATCAATTTTATAAAATAAAATATTTCATAACTATTATTTGAGAAATAATAACATTAACCAAAAATGATAAATTGTAAAAAAGTAAATTGTAAGGAAAAAAAATTATTATAGTAAAAGAAATAAAAAAAAAAATAAAAAATGTATATATAATTATTAAGATTTAATTAAAGATAACACCACAAATCTCTCAAGGAATAATTAAAAATATATATATAAATAAATATAAAATATATATTATTATATTATTATTATTAATTAATTTTAAAAGTTCTTTTTATTATTTCTGAGAATAAGTAAAAAATATCTAATGTAAAAAATAAAAAAAAGGAAAAAAGAAAAAAAAATTTGTATTAAGAAAAAATTAATTATATATGATTAATTACATATAAAAAAAATACTTTTTTTAATTAATAAAAACTTTTTATTTCAAAAAAAAAAAAAAAAAAAAAAAAAAAGAGAATATATTAATAATATATTATTATTATAAATTATTATTATTATTATTAATATTATTAATTTTATTAATATTATTATTATGAAAAATTTAATAATATTTTTTCAATAATATTATATATATTGTAATTAATATTATAATATATATTATATAATATAATATATTATAATACTTATATATAATTTATATATAATGGAATATACATGGTAAAGTAATCAAATTAATTGGAAAAGATAAAAATTTTTAATGATGCCCAATTTATATATATAAACTTTAATATATATAGCAATATAATCTAATTAAATTATTCTTTTTTACTTAATATTATAATTAAATAAAACTATATATATTAATTATATAATTAAATATATTGTAATAAATAATTAAAGTATTAATTATTGATATATTAAAAAAGTTAAAATTTCAATTAATAAATGAATGAATAAATAACATTTAAATAAAATAAATAATAAATAAATAGACAATAAAAAATAATTAAACAAAAAAAAAAAAAAAAAAAACAGAAATTTATGGTTATTTGTTCCTTTTAGTTTTTTAATTAATTTTCTATAAAATATAAACTACATTTAATGGATAAAATAGAAATGATAAAAGTATCTTTTCTGCAAATTTCTTTTTTCCTTTTATATATATACATACATATTCTTCAATTTTATATAATTAATATTATTATAAAATTAAAAAAAAAAAAAAAGAGTAAAATTTATTAATTATAATAATATAACATTATTTTTAATAATATTTATTATGAAAGTGAAGTTCATTTTTATTATATTAATATTACTTTTAGATTTTTATTTTACTATTTTTTTGTTTCTTTTTTAAAAAGAAAAAAAAAAAAAAGAATTCTTTAATTAATTTAATTTTTTTATTTTTAATATAAAAAAAAAGATATTTTAAAAAAATGATTATTAAATAAAATTAAAATTTTTTGATTGTGATAAAATTGTTTATTTATTTAAATATTTATTTATTCATTTATTCATGGCATGTTTAATAAATAAATAAATAAATAAATAAAATAATAAAATAATAAATAATAAAAAGAATGATTATTTTTCTGTCACGTCACTCACGTCATGTCACAATTAATTAGAATAATTTTATAAAAAATGTGGATTAAATTTGATTTCTAAAAAAAGAATTAATGAAAGCGTAACTCATAACAAAATATTTTTATTATTATTAATATTATTATTATTAAATGTTAATTCTTAATCTTATTTATTTAATCTTATTTATTATTTATTATTTATTATTTATTATTTATATTTAAATATTCAATGCATATATACTATATTTTATTTTATTAATATTACTATCATATAACCATTTACTGAATCACAATTATAATTAAAACTGATTGTACAACTTATATAACTTTATTATAAAAGTTTTAATATAAAATATAAAAAAAATTTTTTTTATTATAGAAACTATTTAAACTTTCTTAATCTTTCATGATATTTTATTATTTTTATATTATTATATTTTTATATTTAATATTTATTTATGTATTTCATTATATTAAGTAAAATAAATATATAATCATAACATAAATAATATAAAATAATGATGAATATTATCTTAAATTTATGATGAAAATGGCATTGCATCTGATTTATTCATAATATTAAATAATTTAATGTTTTATGCTTTATTTATTTATTAATTTATTAATAAATATATTTATTTATTTATTTATTTATTTATTTACTTATTTATTTATTTATTTATTTATTTATTTATTTATTTATTTATTTATTTATTTATTTATTTATTTATTAATTAATTAATTTATTTATTTATTTAAATATTTATTAATAAAAAAAGGAACACAAAAATTACAAAAAAGGTAAATAAATGAAGATATAAAAAAAAAGGGAAAAGACAAAAAGACTCTTTTTTTTTTTGATAAATAAAAAAAAAACGGAAAATAAAATATAGAAATTGAGAAAAATAAAAGTAAAAAAAAAATAAATAAATAAATAAAAAATAATAAAAAAATTAGACAAAAAGTAAACAAAATTATAAGAAGTATAATAATTGTAATTATTGAGAAAAAAATAAAGTAAATCAATATAATAAAAAATTAATAAAAATGATAAATTCTATTGTATTATACTGTATAGTTGGTGTTATTATCCTTGCTTTGATAGTTTATACAGCAATATATGTAAGAAGAAACAATAAAAAGAAACAATCTTATGAAAATGCTCCTGTTGTTATTGTAGCTCCTCAACATAATAATCCAGCAGGTACTCATGGCACTGCAGTTCCTAGTCCAATTTATGTACCACCAGTAGCACATCATAAATAAATTATTATTTAAATAACTAAAAAAATCAATTATCATATAAATAAATTTAACAGTTTTTTTTTTCAAATAAAAAAATAAAATAAATTTATTTATATAATAATCATTTAAGAATAATAAAAATTGTTTTTAAAATTCATAAATATTTTTAACAAAAAAATAATATTTTTTGTTGATATAACAATTTATTTTTTGTTATATTTAACATTGTTATAAATTCATATATATGTATAAATCAGTATTAATAATAATGATAAACAAATTATATATAATAATATTAATAAAAATATAATAATATTTATTATATATTTTTATAATTAAAATAAATAAATAAATAAATATAACATTTATACTACAATAGTAAATATATACATAATAATATCAAAATAAGCAATTTAATTTTGCTGAATTGTTTATTTTTTTAAAAAAAAATTATAAATATTTTATAAATATATTTATATTATATATATTATTTATAAGTGTAGTTATTCTATCTTATTAATTATTATTATTATTATTATTATTATTATTATTATTATTATTATTATTATTATTATTATTATTAAGTGTCTACTTTAGTTTTTTAAAGTGTTAATTTCTTTTTTTATTTTATTATTTACTTATTCTTAATTCATAATTAATAATTAATTCTAGAAAATAATAATAATATTAAAACAGTTTTAATAAATAATATTTACTATAAACCTTCTAAAAATTATTTTTTATTTTTATTATTAACTATAATCTATTTTGTTTGTACTGTTTTTTCTTCTCTTTCTTCTTATACTTATAATTGATATTATATTAGATAAGACAATAAAACTACAAAATAGAAATAATAATAAAAATATACTGATTTATCCACATTTCATTAGAACTATCTATCATTATTAGTATTATTTATAAATGAAAAAAATATATATATATATTTATTTTATAATATAAAAAATTAATCCAATATAATAGATATATTTAGTCTAAATACGTGTATAAATAAAGTTTTAAAACCTAAGAGAAATATATATATATATATATAATTATATTATATTATATTATATTATATTATAAATAATTAATAATAATTAAAATTAATATACTAAAATAAAATAAAATATTTTATTATTTAAAATTTATAATATATATTAATAATAATATTAATAATAATAAAAGATTTTTCTTTTTCATATCAAGAGTTTTAAGCAACAATTTTCTAATTCAGCATATTGTCAAACATTTAAAAAATTGTTTTCTTGGAACTTGGTAATCAATAGTGTTACTTTGGAAGATTGACTAATAAATTTTATTAAATAGTTTATTTTTTCTAATCTCAACATATGAAATGAAAGAAATGATAGAAATACAATATATATTTATTAATTTAAATATTAATTATAAATTAAAAATGTTATCTAGTTAAAAAAAAAAATGTTTATCTAGAGATGAACATTGTTAACATTTATTTATTTATTTATTTATTTATTTATTTATTTATTTATTTATTTATTTATTTATTTATTTATTTATTTATTTATTTATTTATTTATTTATTTATTTATTTATTTATTTATTTATTTATTTATTTATTAGTTTAATAATAATAATCGTTTCACAAAATTCAAAAAACATCTTGAATTTCAAAATGTTTTTGAATTATTAGTATTTAAAATTATAAATTTGAATTGTACTACTTTTTTTCAAAACTAAAAAATTTTCCTTTTATATAAATATATATATATTTTTATATTTTTATTAATATTTTATGTCATAATAAAATATTTACAAAAATATTTATATCAAAGTTAAAAAAATATTGATTAAAATATTTATATCAAACTTAATAATAGTATAACATATTTTGTTATATAATTATAATAATTATAATAATTTCTTATATAAGATTTTTTTTTTTTTTAAATATATATCATTGTAAGATATTTAAAAATATAATTAATTATAAATATTAAAATTTTTTATAATTCAAAAAATTATAATTAAATAAATATATAATTAAAAATATTTAAATATGTAAGAAACTAAAATAATACTAATAATAATAAAGATAAAAATAATAATATAATAGTAATAATAATAATAATAATAATAATGACAATTTAAATATGAATTTTTTGTTCTTTTTTTTTTTTTTTTTTTAAGTAATTTTTTTTTTTTTTTTTTTGGTACAAAAAGATATACCTTTTCGTAGATATTTAGTCAATATATACAATTATCATCATAATACTTCATTTTAAAAAAAAAAACATTTTATTTTTTAAAACGATTATAACTATTATATATACATAATAAATTGTATTGAATATATAAATTGCATAATACTAAAAATATTTAAAAGAGAAAATAATTAATAAATAAAAAAAAATTGAAAGAAGATATAAAAAAAAAGAAAAAAGAATATCATAATAATAAATATAAAAAATCAAAATATTTACAACATAATATTATTTAAAAAAAAAAAAAAAAGTAAGAAATAAGATATATTATTTCTATTATTAATAATATTATCTTGAAAAGCATTTTCAGATTCTATAGTAACAGAGTTGCTTTTGTGGTATAATATTAGTATTATATATTGGCCAGACATTAAGTTATGTTTATCTATTAATATTAATTCAATAAAAAATATAAAATAAAATAAAATAAAAAAAAAAAAAAAAAAAGCAAAAATGAAATCTTTATTATCCTCATTATTATTATTATTAATTATTAATTCTGTAGTCAATGCGGAAGAAGAATCTTCGGATGATAAAAAGGAAGATATAACAGCAATTATAATTATTACAGGAATAATGATTTGTATATTTGCTTTAATGACTTGTGCTACGATTTCGTTTTGCCTTAGTAGAAGAAGAAAATCAGCACTTCCTATTAAAAATGTTGGTAATTATGGTAGTAATGGAAGTAATAATAGTATGCATCATAGTAATAATAGTGTGGGACGTAGTAATAATAGTATGAATCATAGTAATAATAGTATGGGACATTCCCAATATCAATTGAGACATCAACATAATAGTTTAGTTTAAACAAAACAAAAATAAATTCTTTGAATAAGAAAAGATTTTAATGTTTCCTCCTATATTATTAGGTCCTACAGATAACTGTTTTGAAGAACTTGAGTGCTCTTCTAAAATAATGTCATACAAAATAATATAACTTTTCAAAAAAAAAAAAAAAAAAAAAAAAAAAAAAAAAAAAAAAAAGAATATTATTAAATATTATAGAAAAGTTTTTTTATTTATAGAATTATTACACATTAAGTATTAATATTTTATTAGACAATTTTTACTATTTTTTCTATTTTTAATAATAATATCTTCTATTCATATATAGTAGATAAAATATACCAATAATAATAATAATAATAAAATTTATATAATTATTATTAATATTATAAAATGAAAAATGTCAAATATATATAATATGATAATATTATATTATAAATATTAGTAATGATTTTATACAATATACCAAAAAAATGTACATTAAAAATATATAATATTTATTCTTTAATATTAATTTTTGAATATTAAGTTATAACAATATTCATAAAAATATTAAAAATTCATAATAAACTCTGTAAAAAAAATTATATTAATAATTAATAAAAATCTGTAAACAATATATGAATATTATGTTGGTTTTAAAATTAGATATATTATTTTTAAAAAAGTATTATTAAAATTATTAACTACATTATTTTGCTTCTATGGAATTTATTAATATAGTCTTTTATTTTGTTCTCACATACTACATTATTTTGGCATATAAAAGAAATATAGTATTATGTAAATTGCTTCATAATAAAGAATAGTATATATTATTCCTCTATTAAATTTATTATAATATATAGGAAAATTAATTAATATGATTAGAAGCATCTGACTTATTGTCTTGTCCTACTGTATTATTAGCATTAATTTTTTTTTTCCTTTTCTTTTTCGGTTAAGATTAGGGAAATCTATTGAATAATGACCAAATTTGATTAATAATCAAAAAAGCAGTACAAATCAAAAGAAATTAGATTTTATTTTACACGAATTTGTTCTACTTTACTTTCTTATGTAATAATAATTAACTTTTTTTTTTACTAAAAAAAATAATAATAATAATAATAATAATAATAATTCTATATAATATTAGATTAAAATATTTACTTCCTCCCACTTAAAGAATTACATATTAAATTATTAAATCTATTATCTAAAAAATTTTAGTATTATTAATATTTTAAATTACTCATGAATTTATTACTATTGTTATTAAAGACTTAGAAGACTTAGTTAATTAGAGAAATTATTATTATGTTTTATTAGTTCAATATTCAACTCACTTGATTCTATAACCCTTCAAGGACCAACGTTATTAAACATATATTTATTTATAACAAAAATAAAAATAACAAAAAAATATAAAATAAAATAAATAAAATATTTTTTTTAAACCACACAATTTGTATATCATCTTTATTGAGTTTAAATATTAATATACATGAATCATAAAAAAAAAAAACACATAAAAAAAAAAAAAAAGCTACTAATAAGAAAACCCAGGTAAACATTATAGATAATAATGAATAATACTGGAGGGTATAAAGTAATATAGTAATACATAAAAACAATAAATCCATACAAGCCCTTAATTCTACATAAAGAATTAAAATTAAAATTGATCTATCCTATCCCACTTGGGTCGTTTAATAGGATCGGATTTACCTTACTAGACTGTCCTACTGAGTTATCAGCATTGACGTTCCTGGAGAGGTTGATTTTGAATATATTGAACAATATATATATGTTGTCTTTTACAGACAACAGGCATGATATCATTCAATAGAGCCGCAGATCGCAACAAGAGTGAAGATTTTGAATATATACCAGATTCAGTATAACACTTAAACAAACATTCCCATTCCTTTTTGTATGGACTATTGTTAATTCTATCACTAAAACCATAATCCCTTCCACCAATTAAAAAAATATAAATACTATACCTATTTACTATTTTTTTATTACCTAATATATCTATATTACTAATACTATTAATCCTCATATTATTACTACTTTTATAACCCTTAACAATATTATTAATTCTATTATCTACACTAGGGTTATTACTGGTCCTAACTAAACTATTAAAAAGACTATCTAAAAAATAAAAAAAATTTCTATCTAGATCAGAGAAGTGATCAATACGAAGATTTTTAAATAAGAAACAATTTATAAACCAATGATCAATTCTCTGATAACTGTCACAATGGAAACAACATGAACAACAATTAGGACAAGAATTATTAATCATTTTTGCAGCTTTAGCAACTCTAGCATCGATTTTATATCCACATCTTGCCCTAAGTATCCACCTAAAACCTTTGCTATATTCAGGAAATTCAAATGAAAATGATAATAAAATAAAATAAAAATAAAATAAAATAAAATAAAAATTAAAATAATTCATTAACATTATAGATAATAATGAATAATACTGGAGGGTATAAAGTAATATAGTAATACATAAAAACAATAAATTCATACAAGCCCTTAATTCTACATAAAGAATTAAAATAAAATTGATCAGAGAAATGATTAATACAAAGATTTTTAAATAGGAAACAATTAATAAACCAATGGTCAATTCACTGATAACTGTCACAATGGAAACAACATGAACAACAATTAGGACAAGAATTATTAATCATTTTAGCAGCTATAGCAATTCTAGCATCAATTTTATATCCACCTAAAATCTTTGCTATATTCAGGAAATTCAAATGAAAATGATAATAAAGTTAAATTAAAATAAAATTAAAATAAAATAAAATAAAAATAAAATAAAATAAAATAAAATTAAAATAAAAAATTAAAATAAAAATAAAATTAAAAATTAAAATGAAAATGAAAATAAAAATAAAATAAAACAAAAATAAAATAAAATAAAATTAAAATAAAAATGTAAATGAAAATGAAAATGATAAAAGTATATAAAATAAAATAAAATAAATAAAAATAAATAAATATATAGATATATAAATGAAATAATGATAATGTATATATACTTTTTTTTTTTAATTATTTTATTTTATTTTATTTTATTTTTATTATTTTATATATAATTTTATTAATAAATTTATAATTATTAATATTTATTATTGATTTATTATTATTTTTTTTTTATTATTTTTATTTTTATTTTATTATTTTATTATTATTTATTATTAAAAATATTACTTTTTTATATATAAAAAAATATAGTAAATATTATATATCTTTGTATATATTATTAATAAAAAAATTATTTTTTTTATTATAAACTATATTTCTTTTTTTTTTTTTTTTCTTTGATTATTTTTTTTCGTTTTTTGTTTTTTCGTTTTTTCGTTTTTTTTTTTTTTTTTTTTAAAAATTTTTTTATTTTAGTTTGTTAATATTATATTAATAATATTAATAATTATATTAATTATATTGTTATTTATATAAACTATTTAAAAAAAAAATAATAAATTTATAATAATTTTAAATAATTGATTGTATTTATAAGTTTTTTAATATATATATAGTTTTTAAGTCATCCTTTCATTTTAGCAGTTTATAGGATCCTTTTAATGCTTAAAAGTCACCTTAATTTAGTCTCTATATAAATAAAATATATATATATATATAAATATACAATCATTAATATTTATATTCATATATATAAAATATATATAATAAACCTAAAACAATAATTTTTTTAAATTATTTAAATTAAATAAATTACTACTACTATTATTATTATTTTTTTAGCTTATAAATGTTGATATAATTAAATGTTATGAATTATGATGATAAATAAATGTAATTTATACAATGTTGATTTAAATTAATATTATTTATGTTATCATTTATAATAAATATTTAATTTTTTTAAAAAAAAAAATCTTTTTAATCCTTTTTTTTATAAAAAAATTTTTTCTTTTTTTTTTTTGTTTTTTTTTAACATATAAGAATTTTAAATAGTTCAACTATTTAACTATATATATTAAATTCTTCTAATATTAAATTGTATAATTTTCTATAAACTATTCTTTAGTTCTTATAAGTTAATAAATTATTTAACAGAAAAAAAATAGTATTATAAAAAAGGTTCTTATAATTTATGAACCAATTTTATATGTTATTTTATTTAAATTTTCTATTAAATTGTGGTATGTTTTTAAAGGTTGAAAATAATTAATATGGTTTATATTTTTTTGTTTTTTGTTTTTTGTTTTTGTTTTTGTTTTTTTTTTCTTTGTTATCATTTTTCTTTAAATTATTGTTTTCTTTTTTTTTTTTTAATTTCCAATAATTATGTAATTAATAAATATTTATTTTTAAATTAATTTAATAAAATTAATTGTTTTCAGATACCGAATTAAGCTTTAAGCTTTGTATTGAATGGGATAAAGACTAGAGTAAAAAATTATTATAAAAATAAAATAAAAAATAGTAAATTAAAAGAAATTAATGATCATCAATACATTATTTAAATATAATAAATTTATTTTTTATTTGATTTTAATCCTTTTATACTTACGCTAACAGACTTTATTAAATAACAATATTATAAAATAATATTAAATTAGTTTATATAAAATTTCAATCAAATTTATTTTTTATTTTATTTTTATTTTTATATTTATAATAAAAACTATAAAAAAAAAAAAAAAATACTTACAAGCTTTTCATCATCCGTATATGTAAAACCTTTAAAGTTTTGTTGAACAGAATCACTTAATGGAGCAGATTGATTATTTGGTAAGGAATCAACTGGCATACTTTCAGTGAAACATGGATCAAAGTTGGAAGTATCAGCTTCAGATTCAACCTTTGGCTTAAATGGTGGCTTGTATTGTTTCTTATATAATTTTTCCCAATCCAATCCAGCAAAGAATGGGTGTTCTTGAACTTCTTTAGCATCAGTTGGACCACCACCAAGTCTTCTTCTTGGATCACGTTCTAATAAACCACGAACAAGTGATTGACCTAATTTAGAATAACCTTGTGGGAATACTAATTTATTATGTAAAATCTTTTTGTACATTAAGTTGGTATTTTCAGAATAGAATGGTGGTAAACCAGTAGTCATTTCAAAGAATAAAATACCTAATGACCACCAGTCAACTGCCTTACCATAACCTTGACCAGTTAAAACTTCTGGAGCAAGATATTCAGCAGTACCACAAAAAGTATTAGTAGTATCATCAAAGGAAACATTTTCCTTACAAAGACCGAAATCAGTTAAAGCAACATGACCATTACTATCTAATAAAATATTTTCTGGTTTTAAATCACGGTAAACAATATTATATTTGTGTAAATGTCTTAAAGCTAAAACTAATTCAGCAGTATAGAATTTGGCTCTTTCTTCACTGAAAGTAGTTTCATTTTGAAGATGGTAGAAAAGTTCACCACCATTCATATAATCAAGAACTAAATATAATTTTTCTGGAGTTTGGAAAGAGAACTTTAAACCAACTAAGAATGGAGAAGTAGCTTGAATTAAAACATTTCTTTCAGAAAGAGTATGTTGGATTTCTTGTCTTTCGACAATATCTTTCTTATTTAAAACCTTCATAGCATAAATACGATTAGTATCCTTCTTACGGACTTGTAATACCTTACCAAAACTACCTTTACCAACAACCTTTAATAATTCAAAATCGTTGGCACTAAGTGGTTTTGACTATGATATGAAATAAAAAATATATATATTATTTAAAAAAAAATAAAAATTTAAATATAAAAAATAAAAAAATAAAAATTTAATATATTATATTATTAAATATTAATATATATTAATATAAATATAAAATTATATAAATTAAATATAAAATATATTAATTATAATTATAACTTACATTAATCTTCTTGTACATAATCTTAAGACGGATAGCACCTTTAACAACTTCACCTTTTTGACGTGGAAGTAATCTTTTATATTAATATTTAATAATATATATTATTAAATATTAATTAATTGAATAATATTATTTATTTAATATATTCTATAACTTACCTGAACCAATTATCAACTGGTTTACCATGATCATGTGGTGGTCTAATTCTCATCATACCAAGGAAGTTTTCTTCATCATCTTTAACAGAACGGTCCCAAATACTGACAGTAACTTCACCATCAACTCTTGATACATCACTGTATTACATTTAAAAAAATAATATATTTAAAAAAATAAAATTATTATATATAGTTCTAAAAAAATTTTTTTTCTTATATATATTATAATAATATATCAACTTACAAAGTAGCTTCATGATTCCAAATAGAACTTGTAACCATTTCACCATCAGAGTTAGTACCAATAGAAGTTTTAAGTGCTTCTCTAGTAACGAATTCATTCTTTTCAAATTCGACAACACAATATGGTTTAGACATAGAATTCTTAACTAAAAGATCACGAGCTTCAACGACCTATAATAATAATATTTTCATTTATTAATTATTATTTTATAATTGTTATTTTTAAATAATTTTTTTTTAAAAAAAGAAAATACAATAATATATAAACATATTAAAATACTTGTTTAATACTTTATATTTATAAATTATATTTAATTTAATTTAATTTAATTTTATTTAATTTAATTTATAAATATAAACAAACACTGTAAACTATTAACTAGTACATTCTATATTTAATATTTACTATTGATACACTTTTTTTAATATATATTTTAACTTTTCAGTTTAATTGTTTTTGTTTAACTTACCTTTACATAAAGTTGACCCAATGGAATACCAGTGCTATCACGTCTTGGGTCATGAGTAGCTTCTTTACTATGATATTCATGGTATTGTTTATTTGGGTGTTGTGGTTCAATATTAGCAGGGTATTTTGGTAATGGACCTTTTGGTGGTGGGCATGATTGTTGTGGTATTGGAGAAGAAATATTCATTTGTTGTTCTTTCTTGTTGGAGCCATTTCCCCAAAATAATTGTCTGAATGAAGACATTTTATTACTATATATTTACAACATAAAAAAGTGTTACTTTCTATTTTTTTTTTATTATTTCAATCATTTTTATTTCTAATCGTAATTTATACATTTATTATTTATCATACTTACATATATTAAAAATAAACTATTAAAATTGATAACTTTATAAAAAATATATATATATTATTATTATTATTATTATTATTTATTAATACAATTTTCGTTGCTTAATTTTATGATTTTTGTAAATGAATTAACATAAAATAAGCAACTTTTTTCTAATATATTTAAAAATACAAATGTCGATTATAAAGGTAGAAGTTTGATATATAATTATTAAAAATATAATAGATAAAGATATTAGTATATATAATCAAATATGAATATATAAACAAAAAATTAATAAAAAGAATTAATAATTTATAACATTCTATTTATTTAGTCTTTGAGAATATACAAATATATTTTTATAAACATTGTTTTTTTTTTATTTCGAATCTTTTCTAAATGATATTTTGTTTATTATTTCTTTTTTTAATTTGTTTGTTTTATTTATGTTATTTCATTTATTTATTGTTGCTACTTTTGTTTTCTATAATTTTTATTTTTGTGATAATATAAATTACTCGTAAAAATATTTTTAATTACTTATTTGTTATTTGTTTATACAAATATATCTAAAAAATAATTATTATTGCAATTGTTTTATTTTTCATATATATATTTATATTTGCAATTGTTTTATATTCTTTATATTTATATATATATGAATATTATATATTACAAAACACTCGAGAAATATTATTTATATTTATTATTTATTTGTTTTTCATTTGAATATACTTTTTGTTTCCATCAAATTATTTTTATTTTATTTTTTTTTATTCCTTTTATTTATTTTTTAATTCTTTATTTTATTTATTTATTTATTATTTATAAATAATTGTTTGAATTTTTAATTGTTTAATTACAACAATAAATATTTTTATAAAATTATTAAATTTATACTTAATAAAGTTATATATTTACACTTTAAAATATATCTATTAATTATTTTTGTTTTTGTTTTTTATTTTAATATTTTTTTTCTTTTTTTTTTTTTAAAAGGATATATTATTAAAATTCTATAAGTCTATATAAATTTACAGTATTTTATTAAAAAATAATAGAATATTAAATCTTTAAAATAATAATTTCAAAAATAAAAAAAAATTTTAAAAAATAAAAAAGAAAAAACCTTTTGTTTTATTTTATTTTTATTATTAATTATTTGTAAATTCTATATAAATTTTTTAATATAAATTAATAATTAATATAATATATTGTAATATATTGTAATATATTATAATATATTTATTATTTTGTTTTTTCTTTTGTAATACGTAAATAGAATAAGAATAATTTATAATAATTAATAATACTTATTGAATTAATATATACTTATTTACTAACTACTAGAATGAGTTTTATAAATAACTTTCTTTTAATAATTAATAATAATAATTAATATTATTAAAAACAATAATAAAAATATGAAATATGAAATATTAAATAATAATTCAATATTAAAAATTAAATATTAATATATTTAATATTTATAATTAAGATTAAATTCTAATTATAATCATTTTTGTATATATAAATATTATTTAATTATATATTAAATATTGTTATGTTAGTAAGAGGTTACAAAAAAAAAAAAAAATGAGTAAAAATAATATAGAAACAGTTAATATAAACAATAATTCTATAATATATTATTATTTTATATAAATTGTTTTATTATTACATTTTGTTGAATAATGTATTAAATTATTATAATAATTGTTTAATTGTTACTAATTATTAGCTTAATTAATTAACGTATGAATTCATGATAAAACTTTTATTTGAGAGTAATTTAATATAATAATTCTATATTTAACACATACCATAATCATAGCCATAATAATGATATATACTATGATAATATTTTTTTATTTATCCGTATATTAATATATTATTATTAGAATATTATTTACTCTATATTTATTTTTATATATTTATTTATATTTAAAATCTCCATTCATTTTCCATTTGTATTACTAATTTTACTAATATTTACTAATTGTTAAAATAATTATTAATTAATATTAATAATTATTTAATTAATTAATATATATATATAGCCATAAATAATAATCATTTTATTTTATTTTTATTATATTACTTGGATTATATCTTTATAGTAAATAAAAAATAAATAAACATAAATAATAAAAAAATAAATAATTAATTTATTACTTATAAATATAAATGAATGTATATAATATAAATAAATAATTTTTTATTTTGTTATATTTTGTATTTTTTGCATGGAATATTTGTTATTATAATAAATTAATACGAATTTAATATTTATAATATATTATAATATAATTAATTTATATTAATACATATAATAAATAAATTAAAATTGTTATTAATGTTTTGAGTTTTAAGTTAATATATTAATAGCTAAATAAACATTGGATGAAATGAATATATCAATTTAATATATTAAATTATTCATTTTATTATAAGCATAATCTATAATATATTAAACCAATGTTTAATTGATATTATTAAATATATTAATTTTTATTAGGAATAACAACTAAAAAAAAAAAAATAAATAATAAAAAAAAAAAAACAAAAGAAAAACTATATTCTTATAAATATATATATAAAACTATTTATAATTATTTTAATATTACTTTAATATATTAAATTAAATGTAGATCTATATAATTATAATATATTATAATTATAAATGATATATTTTTTGTTTAATAATGTATATGAGATAAATAAAAATTAAAGTTTATTTATGGTTTTATTAAATTAAATTAATTAATTAATATATACCAAATATATTAAAATTGATTAGTTTCTAGGTTATATGATATATTTAATATATTATAAAAAATTTAATATAAATAAAGTTTATCTTTTTAATATAATTTTATATATTTTCTCGTATATTATTAATTGGCAGGTTCAATAATAACAAACTAAATCTAAAACTGTAACTTAAAAACTACAAAAAATAAATAAAAATAAAGAAAAAAAAAAAAGAAAAAGAAAAGAGAGAAAAAATAGTTTTAATATTCTTATTTTCATAGACGAAGTTTTATTTAAATATTTAATTAATTGTATCGACCAGTTTCTATCCTGGTTGTTAAGGCGTTTCCTTAGCATACATAAGGCTTCTGGATCGACACCGCATCTACCCCAAGCACAAGTGGTTTTCTCCTTCACGGGTTTTACACTGTGGCAAGGTAGTGCACAGGTATAGTATTTGAGGCGTAGCTACTCACGCCTCATTAAATAATATAAGTATATGAGTAGATCTTTAAGTCTAATAATGTGGGGTGCGGCTCTAAATTATTGGGCGGTTTCCTTGGTGACTACTATTCATATGTGGGGCTTGTAGACTGGACCCGTTATTAAGTTAGCGTTAGGGTTTAAGTACAAATGTAAAATATATGAATATACCAAGGGCGTCGACGCCGAAAAGGTAAGGCAGGGAATTTAATTCCGATACATTCATGTGAAAATCACATGATAAGTCTATAAAAAAAATAATTAATTGTATTAATTTATATTATTTTTATTAATACTTTATTATATAAATAATAATCATATTATTTTTATCTATTTTACATAAATAATATTTTTTAGATGACTTTAGACAATATTATCTAAAGATTTATTTAAATAGGATTAATATAAACTAAAAGTATAATTTTGTATAAGCTTTTATATAAATTTTATTATGTAGATAGTCAAAATAGTTGCTTAATTTATATAATTTTATAATATCAATGAGTTTTCTTCTTTCAATTTACATTTTACACCAATAAATAGCCTGCTCCTATTTAATTACTTTTCTTTTCATTTTCAAATCGATAATTTATTATATCATAATCCGTTTTATTTAATATTTGTAATACTTTACTATATTAACAATGTTTCCTCATTTATATTATTAATATGTTATATCATATTTTTTAAAATATTACTGATAAATTATATTTTATAAAATATTACTGATAATCCTTAAATTAATTATTTTTTATCTTTTTCTAAATTACGTGTAACATACCGTTTATTTTGAAAAAAGAAATTATATATACTTAATAAGAAATAAAAATGAATGAATAATTAATATAATATCTTTTATTTCTTTTTTATTTCGAATGGATTATAAAAGGTGCTGTTTTTTCTTTTGTTAATATATAATTATATAAAAAAAATTATTGTTATATTGTTTATTTTATTTATATATTTATTTTTAAAACCCTCTATGTATTATTAATATTAAAATTAACTGTATAACAAATTTTAATATTTAATTTTATTATTATTCTTTGTGTTTTTTGTAATTTGTAATTTAATGTATTATGTAATTTAATGTATATTATGTATATACCGCAATGTAATAAAAAATTTTTTTTGGTTAACTTTATTAAAAAATTTTTATACACTTTTATCAAAGTTTAAATCGTCTCCAAAAAAAAAAGAATCCTATTATTAATAAAATATATGATTATTATACCTATATATTAATATATATACTAATATATTAAAATTTAAAATTAATTATTAAAATATTTGTAAATATAATTATTACACAATAATCAATATAAATAAATAACAAAGAATTACGATATTACAATACTAAAAATAAAAAATATCATTTGTTCAATATTTATTGACCTTTTTTATTTATTTATTTTCCTTATTTATTTATTTATTTATTTATTTATTTATTTATTTATTTATTTATTTATTTATTTATTTATTTATTTATTTATTTATTTATTTATTTATTTATTTATTTATTTATTTATCTATTTATTTATCTATTTATTTATTTATTTATTTATCTATTTATTTATCTATTTATTTATTTATTTATTTATTTATTTATTTATTTATTTATTTATTTATTTATTTATTTATTTATTTATTTATTTATTTATTTATTTATTTATTTATTTATTTATTTGCTAAAATATTTATATATATTATCAAATGGCGGATCGGCGCAACGATAACCGGCGCCGTCGCAACTCATTATCATGATATAAAAAAATAAAAAAATTATCCATATTAAAATTATTAATAATCATTTTTAAAAATATCCCCACTTCTTTAATTAAATATATTATTATTTTTATATAAAATATATACATTTATAAATAAAAAAAAAAAAAAAAAAAAAGAATAGAAAAATAATAAAATTTTACTCATAAAAAATACTAAAAGAGATAAAAACAATAGCCTTTTAGTATTTTTTTTATGAGTAAAATAAACAGATGTATTACATTTTCCAAAAAAAATTCATTATTAATGTTTAATTGAACTTTTTTTATTATACTTTTATATCCTTTATATATATTATATTACTAAAATATAATGAATAGTTTTGTTCAATATCCTTTCATTTATTCATACCTTTTTACATCTTGTTTCATTTATAATAAAAGGAGTATAAATATTAATTAATAATTGAAAAATAATAAAGGAAATACGGAAATACTATGTAATATATTAAAAATTTAACAGAAAAAAAAAATCTTAATATTATATTACTTAATGAATATTAATTGTAATAATTAGAATTTTGACATGGTGTCTTCTATATAGCAAATAAGTAATTAAAAAGATTTGTAATATTCCTTTTATTATTATTCAATTATTATACTTTTATTATACTTTTATATCCTTTATATATATTATATTACTAAAATATAATGAATATTTTTGTTCAATATCCTTTCATTTATTCATACCTTTTTACATCTTGTTTCATTTATAATAAAACGAGAATAAATATTAATTAATAATTGAAAAATAATAAAGGAAATACTATGTAATATATTAAAAAATTAACAAAAAAAAAAAAAAAAAAAAAAAAAAAAAACATCTTAATATTATATTACTTAATGAATATTAATTGTAATAATTAGAATTTGGCATGGTGTCTTCTATATAGCAAATATGTAAATAAAAAGATTTATTCCTTATTCAATTATTAATTTATTAATAGTATTATTTAGAAATTTTGAATAATTTTTAATTTTTCCATTTAAAACAATTGTTAAACTAATATTTAACAATTTTTATATAGACATTAAAATGTATATATATACATTTTAATGTATATATATAATTATAATTATTATTTATATATATAAATAATAAATTATAATTATTTTCATAGCATTTATTTAATCTGTCTTAAACTTTAATATATAATGATTTATAAACTCTCTTTTTTTTGCAATGACTATATCATATGATATTTTAAATCAATAAAGAGTCCTATAATGAAACTCTAAAAATTGTGTTGAAAAAAAAAATGTATCATTTTATTACTATTTAAAAAGTTATAGTATATATTTTTGTTAATAGAAATTGTAATAGTAATAGTAATAAAATCTCATAATAATAGTTTTAAATAGAATACCCTATTACCACTCTAAATTATATTAGAGTTGTTTTTTTTTTTTTTCTTTCTATTAAAGGAAAAAAGAATAAAATTATTATTAATAATTGAATTATTTATATATAGTATTAATCATTTAAATTTATTATTATTATATAAACATAAATATATATTTTAAAAATAATTACTAAATGAACATAATACTATATATATATTTAGATATATATTAAATATATAAATTTTAATACTATATATAATATATTATAAAAATTTCATTTTTTTTTATATTATCATAATTATTACCTACTATTAAATAATTATATATAAATTATTCTATTATTTTATCATTATAATAATTATAATTTATATATTTTAATTAATAATAATAATTTTTATTCAAAATATTCAACTTACTATTAATATTATACTTTGTTTAATGAAATTTCAAAATAAATATATTTCTATTATTCTATTTTAAATAAATTAAAAATTTTTTAATTTATTTAAATATTGCTCACTTATAAAAAAAAATAAAAAAAAATAAAAAATCTGGGGATTTTTATATAAATTAAATATGTATTAAATAACAGTCAGTTATATTATTTTAATATTTAGAATGTTACATTGAAATTTTAAATATATGTGATGTCATAAAAATATGTAAACCGAGGAAGAGGAGTCTATAGTAATCTTATAAGGTAACTTGGTAAATATGATTTCCATAATTGCAATAAAGTAGTCTACAAATTCCTAGAGATTCTAAAGAGGTATATATTAATTCTATTAGTGTGTATATTTTCAATATAGTTATCATTACTTAAAAGTTAATAAATAATCATATTACAAAATAAGTAATTAAGACAGGTAATATTACAATATATAACCGAGTTTTTTAATGGTTGTATTGGCCCTACTGATCTGTCTTATTAAATTATCAATTTTAACATTCTTTAGTATGTTAAAGTTAATATTTATCGAAGAGAACACATTTCCGTTCGACAATGATAGTTATTGTCATAACGAGATAAGAAACTAGTAAAAATTTCAAGATTGCTCATTAAGTAAAAGAAAAATTAAAAACTGTTCGAATTTCAAACACGGTAAATGTAGATATAAAGTTTTTTATTTAAATATAATAAATATAACAGTTTTTTATAGTTAACTTATATGTTCTAACTTCTCTAATATGTTTAAAACTATTAGAATTTAGAAGCAGAATAAAATCTATTAAATTAGAAATAATATTTTTGTTTGAATAAAATTTAATACAAGGCATATCAAAACCTATTATGTAAAAGTTTGAGTACCACATTTGCAAAATACGAACATTATCTAAGAATGTTATCTTTAACATATATTTTGGATGCTTTTGCAGAGGGATTTGTTATTTATAATAAAAAAATATTTTATATTTTTATTATTTTTTAATTTATTATTTATTTATTTATTTATTTATTTATTTATTTATTTATTTATTTATTTATTTATTTATTTATTTATTTATTTATTTATTTATTTATTTATTTATTTATTTATTTATTTACTCAATTTTTTTTAAAATTGATACAATAATTATATAAATTTTAATATTGTTCATTTTTAATAACCATAATTTATGTAATATTGTTTTTTATTATTATTTTTCCATCTAATAATATTATTCTTTCTATTATCCACCAATAAAATTTACTAAGTATTTTTTTAAAAAAATTTTTTTTTTTTATTTTTTTAAAAAAAACAGTCTTTCAAATAAAAAAAAAGTATATTTTAAAATAAAGAAATATCTTTATTATAAAAGGTAGAGTATATGAGTAATTATATTTAATATTAAAAAATTTAGTTATTTAAATATTAGAATAAAATATAATAAAATAATATAATATAAAATATATTTATTGATCATTAATTAAAGTAACAATGATGGTTGTAATTTTAGTATAATTAATAAAAAGAATAATTATGGATTGTAAATAAATAAAAGAATAAAAATAGGAATAATTTTAATTTTAAAATTAAATTTATAAACTTATTAATTCAAAGAAATTTAAAAAAAAAATAATTAATTATTTTATAACATTTATATTTATATTAACAATTTATATTAATTTTTAAACTTTTTATTATATTTTATAATTCTATTATTGTTATACTATAATTCTATTATCATAAAATTATCAATATTATCATTATTTATTATATAAAGACTTAACATAAGAAAATGTCTGATATTGAATTAGTTAAAAGTTGTCTTAGAGTAATTCCTGACTTCCCAATTAAGGGAATTATGTTCCAAGATATCTTCCCAATTTTCCAAAACCCAAAGGCTGTTAATGCTATGGTTAATCATTTTGTTAACCATATTAAGGAAACTCACCCACAAGGTGTCGATGCCATTGTTGGTCTTGATGCTCGTGGTTTCCTTTTCGGTCCAATGATTGCTCAACATCTTGAATGTATGTTTGTTCCAATTCGTAAGAAGGGAAAATTACCAGGTGAAACTTACGTTGCTCAATATAAAAAGGAATATGGTGTTGATGAATTTGAAATTCCAGCTGATGCTCTTAAGGAAAATCAAAATGTTGTTATTGTTGATGATTTAATTGCTACTGGTGGTAGTGCTGCTGCCGCTGGTGAATTAGTTGGTAAATGCAAAGCTAATGTTAAGGAATATTTATTCATCATTGATTTAGTTGACTTAAAAGGTTCTTCTTCTCTTAATGCACCAGCATATTCAATGATTACTGTTCATGGTGATTAAACAGACATTTTTCTTAATAGTGAAAAAAAAAAGAAAGAAAACAAATTCAAAATAAATTATTAAAAATAAGTCATTTAAAACATAAATTATATATATATAAACTAAAAAAAATAAAATATTATTTAAATAAGTAAATAATATAGCTATTATATAATTAGCAAAAAAAAAAAAAAAAAAAAAAAAAATACACAAAACCATACAAAATGCACATATAATATTTATTTTATTTAATTTAATAAATTGGGAGGTTTTTTTTTTCGGTAAAATTATTATTCGAAATAATGTTCTATTAATAAAAAAAATTACAAAAATTACAAATACTAAGTCTATAGAGTATCATTTTATATTATAAAGAATAAATAATTTAAAAAATAATATAAAATGAATAATCAGTTTACAATATTTATAATATATCTTCACTATTTTTCTTTAAAAAAAAAAAAAAAAAAAAAAAAAGTGAAAGATAAAATAATTAAATTAAATGAATAAATAAATAACCATATAAAATAATTATAAAAATCTTATGTAAATGATATTGTTAAGATTAAAGTATTATAAATGTGTTTTAATCATAAATAATATGTTTCTTTGTTTTTTTTTTTTTTTTTTTTGTTTTTTTTTTTTATTCTTTTAGAAAATAAGGACTCTTTTGGACTCTATCGTTGATTCTTATACAGAATTCTATAGTTTTTCTTCACCTGAAAAATGGATTGTGAATCACACAAAGTTAATTTAGAAAGCGCATTTATAAAAAGATATCCTTTGAAAAGTTAATGAATGAAATTTCAAAATATTCACCTTCTACAGAAAAATGCTATATGGAGACATTGAAAGTAGTTGGGATGATATAAAAATGTATTTAGGGGGCAACAATATTGAATGATAATGTAATATTGTTCCTTGTCGCATAGAATGTTTTTGACTTTTACTTTTTAACATGGTGTGAGTCGTAACATACTTTTTAATTTATTCGTTTATAGTGTATCATTTGTGAGAGTTATGATATTGATTATTTCTATATGATATTCCCGATCCACATTTTCCGAGAGTAATAATTATTCTTATTTTTTTTTTTTTTTTTTTCTGACAATTTCGTCTACAATAATAAAGGAAACCCTTATCAACTTATCATTGCTTTTTATTATTAATTAAATTATTGTGATTAATAAATCATATTAAAATTTATTCTATATCATATTTCATTATAAAATATAATATTTATTAGTTTTTTAGTAGGCAAAAATCCATATATAGAGAATCATAAATAATTAAGAATAATATAATTTTTCTAAAATAATATTAAATAATTGCTATTTTGCTTTTTTTTTTTTTTTTGTATTATATTATTATTATTAAATAAAAAAAGTATTATTTTGGTATGTACTGCCACATTTTTAAAATAAATCATGTCTTTGTTTCATGTAGAATTCGTGATAAAATTAGATTTGGTCCATAATCCGATAAGGTTACCAAATGACTTAACCAAAAGTGTGACAGTTAATCGAGGTCAATATATTTAATTTTATTCATTATTATTACTATTTTTTTTTTTAACATTATTAATTTTTGTAGTATTCATTTTCATTTTTATTGTTTTGTATTATTAATAAAATATTATTAATATATGTAAAATATTAAAATTCAATAAAAAATAATTGTGTACTTAAAAAAAAATTTTTTTTTTTTTCTAATTAGAATTAATATAAAACTATATATATAAAGATAAAGAATATTAATATCTATTAACAATTTGATGTAACAAAATGTTTTAATAGTTTTGATATTGTTTTACTACTATAAAACCTAAAAAAAAAAAAATAAATAAATAAATAAATAAATAAAAATTTAAAAAACTTGTTCTATTAAATTCCTAAACTTGAAATTTATTGTTTCAAGTTGGAGTTAAATATATTGATGAAATTAGTAATTGGAATATAGAAAATAGTAAATTATGTGGAATTGGTTATACAAGATGTTTATTTAGGTGTTTTAGGTTGTTCTTCTGTAAATCCCAGAAGGTGTACTTACTAATAATAAATGAATCTATGAAGATAGTAAATGAATGATATGATATTAATAAATATTTTAACTAATTCTAAATATTATATATATAGATAAAAAAAACTTTATAATATCTTGTTATAGATTACTATTCTAGTAATTCTGGTAATATCTTATTTTTAGGTTACTATGATGATATAAATTATAATGATCTTATTTTTAGGTTACTGTGATGACATAAATTATAATATATAGCACTTCAATTTATTTTCTACTATGTTATTAGTAATAAATGTTTATACATTATAGATTTATGAACATATTGATCATTACAAATACTTACAACATAATTAATAATGGAAAATTTATATTAATTATTATGTTATTAGTAATAAATGTTTATACATTATAGATTTATGAATATATTGATCATTACAAATACTTACAACATAATTAATAATGGAAAAATTTATATTAATTATTATGTTATTAGTAATAAATGTATATACATTATAGATTTATGAACATATTGATCATTACAAATACTTACAACATAATTAATAATGGAAAAATTTATATTAATTATTATGTTATTAGTAATAAATGTTTATACATTATAGATTTATGAATATATTGATCATTACAAATACTTACAACATAATTAATAATGGAAAAATTTATATTAATTATTATTAAGAACCTAATAAATAATTCTATCTAAATGGTGAAAATTTTAAATGAATTATTGAAAGTTTAAATAGTAAAAAAAAAAATGTATCAAAAATATTATTAAAAATAATCCTAATTATAGATATTACAAAATTTAAATCTATATCTACTATTTCAAATATATTTTACAAAAAAATAAAATTTAATTTTATAACTACTATTTCAAATATTCCTACAACTATGATTTCCATTTATAATATCATGAACTTCTAATAATACTATTGAATCAATTGTTATTCCAAAACCTGGTTATATTATATACTAATTCTATCATGCTTATATTAATAAGTCTATGTATAATCCCCAAAATAAAAACAATAAAATTACTGTATAACCTTGTAATGATACAAATTAGATGATATTACTTTCTCGTAAAGGATATTTTTATTCTATGGTTTATTCTAATTATTGTTTATGTGTTAATAATATTTATGAAGGTTGGGTAAATATAATGAACAAGTTAATTTTAATGGTGATTTCTAAATTTCATTTACATCTAAATATAATAAAATTGTATTGGATTTATAAATTCTAATAATATGTATAATGATTAAATTGAAAAAATTGAATTAAATTTAAATAATTGTGGGTTTGTGATAAAAGTAATGAAGTAATGATGAATAATTTTATAGTTAGGATCATAAAATCCAAATAATCCAATTATAATAACCTTATCTACTGTTGAACCTATTTTCTTATTCTAATTATTATTTTGATACTATATGTTATGCATTTTGTTCTCCTAATATTATAGAAATAGTTTATATTAATGAAAAATGATAAATAGTGTGATATAACTGAAACCATAACACATAATAGAAAAATATGTTCAAAAAAGTTAAGATTATTGCATTATGCTTTCAGATGCTTACTAATGAAATATTTATATTAGGAAAATATGAAAAAGATAAAATTACATTTTATTATCCTCATTAAAAGGTAAATGTATTAGAGTATTGAATTCTGACATATCTATTTTAGTTATGAATAATTGTAATAAATATCTTAAATTCTATTTCAATTTATGAAATGTTGAACCTCTTGATATTAAATAGTAAATAATATAATAAAATAAAATATAAAAAATTTTTAAATAAAAAATATTATTAAATTTAAAGTTTTAATAGAATATAGAATAATAGAATGTTCTATCATTATAAAATAGGTTTTATAACATTTAAAAATTATGTATTTATAGTAACTGCATAAATTTAATATATTAAAAAAGAATATTTTCTTTTTATACATGTTTAATTATTTAATAAAAAAATATTTATATGACAAACGTAAAATCCATTAAAAAAAAAAAATACTTCTTTTAAAAGAATTTCAATTTTTACAATATATAATCTATTCTTTATAATTCATGATATATTATACAATGTATTCTTAATTATTTAAAAAAAAAAAAAAAAAAAAAAGATAGCTTATAAAAGGTGAAATTCAAAGAAGGCATAGTTTATACCATAATTATAACTAAGTAATATATTAAAATATATTAGAAGTCTCAAAAAATGTCACTGATAAAACGAATAAACTTAAAGAACCATTCTAAAAAGATGAACACATAAGTTAATAAAATAAAGAAATTTGTTGGTATTATTCCTGAAAATTAAATTAATTTTTTTACTTAAAGATAAAAAATATAAATATATTAAATTAAACATGTATGCATAAGTAAAATTACCAAAAAAAAAAAAAAAAAAAAAAACAATTATTTACTTTAATAGATATATAATTATAATTAAAAAAACAAAAAATAAAAAAATAAAAAAAAATTATTATGAAATACAAAAAATATAAAAATTTTTTTTATTAACTAAATTTTTTTAATTAAAAACCTTCATTTTCCTTATTTCTCTCTTTATTGATTTTTTATTTAATACTTATATGAATATAAGTATAAAATAAAATTAAAAAAACAAAAAATAAAAAAATAAAAAAAAATTATTATGAAATACAAAAAATATAAAAATTTTTTTTATTAACTAAATTTTTTTAATTAAAAACCTTCATTTTCCTTATTTCTCTCTTTATTGATTTTTTATTTAATACTTATATGAATATAAGTATAAAATAAAAATTTAATACTTTTTTATTTTATTAAAGTGTTCACTCTGACTTTATTTTTTAATTTTATTATTACTATATTTATTTATTTTTTTTTTTCTTTTTTTTTAATTTTTAATATATATTATATATTTAGGTACTTTAAAAAAAAATTTTATTAAAGCTAACTGAATTAAAATTAAATATATATATATAAATAGATAAACATTATTTATAATTGATATATTGGAATTTACTTGATCATTAGTTGGAAAATCTATAATAATCAATTCATTATGAAGTATTGGTTTTTCTTTATCAAAATAATCATATGTTATTATTAATATATTTCTTCTGTTGTTTTACTATATAATAATGCTAAAATTTATTAGTTGTAGGATCATTTACATTATAGAAATATTCTTTTTTTTTTTTTTTTTTGATAATACCATTTATTTCATTCTATTTTTAGACTTTTAGATGAAGTTTTATGATTTAAAACTTTTTGTACTAATTTCCATTTATCTTCTTTATCTAAATTATAATTATCTTGAACATAAGTATTACTATTGTTATAAACTATTGGATAACATACACCACCAGAATTAGCTATAGTAGTTAAATATATCGATAAACATTAATTAATAAATAACATAGTTAGTTGTAACATTTAATATAGTTATAATTGATTGTTCATATATTTTACCACAATGTATATATGAATGTTCATATATAGCAAAATATTTATAAATAATATCACAATAATACTCTATTGGTGATTTTTCATTAAAAATACAATTATTATCAATACATTTATTAAAGAATCATTCAGAATCTGAATTACATGTAATAATATATACATAATTAATATCTTTAGGATATTAATATTTTTCTTTACATAATTTACTTTTAAAAAAATTATCATATGTACAAGATTCAATAATATATTTTTTATGTTCTTTTTTCCATTTGGAAATTCAATGTAGGGTTTAGAATCATTATTTTCTTCGAACATAATACAATCACCATCTCTACAATAATAATTCCATCCATAATTATATGAATTTATACGTCCTTTTGATATAGTACTATCATTATATTTACTAAAATATTTGTCAGAAATATCAGCAAAATTAATAGTTATGTTATTAGTATATACAATCTGAATATATATAATTATTATATATATATCATAATCAATCTTAATATTTATCGATTTAAAAGATATTTAATATATAAACATATATTATTTATTTATTTATTTATTTATTTATTTATTTATTTATTTATTTATTTATTTATTTATTTATTTATTTATTTATTTATAATATTTTTATTCAATTTTTATCATTAAAAACAAAAACGTCTCATGTAATAATTATTTTGTTATTGTTTTCATTTTGTATATAAAAAAACTCATTTATACATGCATAATCACAATTCTTGATTTTTAATTAAAGTAAAAAAAAAAATCTGCATTTTATTTATTTACTTATTTATTTATTTACTTATTTATTTATTTATTTATTTATTTATTTATTTATTTATTTATTTATTTATTTATTTACTTATTTATTAACAAATTAACAATTTAATAATAAAATTATAATAAATGTATTATTTAATTAATAAATGTTTTATAAAGTTTTGTTTTAGGTTGAACAATTCCAAATATAGTTAAAATGGGAAACACAATACATAATGTATAAATAAATAAATTAAAAACGTAAAAATTATAATATTAACAATTTGTAACTGTTTAATTTTTTTTTTTTTTTTTTTTTTTGTTCAATAATAATCAAAAAAGTTTTTTTAAATAATTTATTATTTAAAAAAACTATTTTGATTAATAAATTTATATATATATAAAATAATAAATTAATATAAAATTATTAATATTAATATTAAATTTTATTACTAAATATATTATTAAATTAAACAATATACATAAATATATGTTAGTCATGTGTATTATATTATAATTTATATTATTATTAAATTATTATTATACAGGAATATTTAAATAATATAAATAACTTAAATAATATTGACAGATTAATAATAATAATAATAATAATAAATTTAATAAATATTATTTATTAATAAGATGTTGTAATAATAATTTAATAAATATTAATAAGATGTAGAAAATTGACCTATAATTAAATTAAATTAACGGTTTCTAGGAATATACCAAATATAGAGGCTTTATAAATCATATTAATTATGATACAAGATAAATTAATATGACACTATGACACATATAATAATTTATAAAATATTACAAAAGTGATGATAATAATAAATTATTAAGAAGAAGAAAAAAAAACGGATGATTTTTGTTTCTCACTTTTATTATTAAGTTGTTAATAATATAATTATGGAGGTTTGAAATGATGAATAATGTACAATAACCAGTAAAAAATGATATAAAATGAAATAATATAATTAATTTATAATATATAATTAGAATTAGAAAATGAAACATTTTTTAAATTCATTGGATAATGTATTTTAACCTATGTTATTAAAAAGTATTTTATCTATCATATAATGTATTTTTTAATGTAACATTACAGTATCTATTTAACTTTATAAATTAAAAAAAAAGTATTTTCTCTAAATAATAACGTTATGATTTAATGGATATAAAAAAAGGCAAGGAAAAAATATTAAACATATATTAATTATTAAATATAATATAAAAATTTTAATTATTTTATATTTTATTCTAGTTAAAATTCTTGGTTATTAATATAAAAAAGAACAATAATTAATGATAATTAATAATTTTAATAATAAAAATTTTCCTTTCCTATTGTTCATCGAAAATTTTTAATTTAGCAATTTTAATTTAAAAATTAAAAATTTTATATAATTTAAAATTTATGTCTTCTTATAGGATAATAAAAAATAAAAAATAAGATAAAAAAAGCAAAATTAATTATTTTTACCAAATTGTGTATTCCATTAAATTAATCAAAAAAAAAAAAAAAAAAAAAATATTGGATTATTAAATTTTAAATAATAATTAAAAAGAAAAAAAAAAAAAAGAAAAGAAAAAGTAAAAAAGTATTAAAAAAATAATAAATATCATAAAAGAAAAATAAGAATTAATTAAAAAATAAAAAAACAATAAGCAAAAGTACCTAAATTTCAAAGAATGAAATATAATATGTTATTAAAAATGAAGAATATAACATGACTTTTTAAAAAAAAAAAAAAAAAACATAAATTTCTTTTTTTATTTTTATTTTTTTAAAATCCTTTATTATATTAATATTAATAATTAATCAATATCCCCATATTTTTGTTCCTATTTTTATTAATTAAATTAAATGATACATGTACATCACTTTTTTTTCGTTTTTTTTTTTAAATGTAAAAATAAAGGGAAAAAAAAAGAAAAGTCATTCTACTAATACTCATATATTAAGTAATGCCATGTCATAAAAAAATAATTCCTTTATTTTACTTATATGTAATAATTAATATTTAATAATTAATAATTAATTATTATCATTTTATTAATTAATTATTATGACATTTTTTTTAATTAATTAATTAATATTAAAATTAAAATTAATATTTCTTTTCAATTATTACAAAAAAAAAAAGTTAAGTTTTTTTTTTTTTTTGTCTTTGGTTGTTTTGTTTCTAAAAATCCTTTTGTCCTCATTTATCTAATTGTGGTATGATATTTTTTGTCCATGTTTAAATTTATTAAAAGTTTATTTGTATATTTATTTACTTATATATTATTAATATATTAATAAATTAATAATTTATTTACTTATTTATTAAATATATATGTAATAATAATAAATTAATATTATTATTTTGTTTACTCATTTATTTAATTTATTTAATTTATTTATTTATTTATCTATTTATTTTTCTATAATTATAATTATTTATATATTTATTATATAGAATATATGATTAATATATTATAATTATTTATTATTTATTAATATATGTTGTTAATATAATTATTATTAAATACACAACCAATAAAAAAATGGCACCTACAATAATGTATACAATGTAGAAATATTGTCTACATTAATTTTTAAAACATGTAGAACTAAAACCGATTGTAACAAAAGGCTAAAACATTTTTGTATTATCAAAAATAATGTAAACGGTTATCCGTTATATATTATAATATATACTATTATATTATCATTATTATATTAAATACATGTATAAATTTAAATTATTAAATAATATTATTTAATGCGGTCTATTATTATTAATATATAATATAATTTGTTAAACTTAATTAAAAAAACAATATATATATATATACAGAAAACAATTTATATATATTTATTAAAAATAAATAATAATAATAAAGAAAAGAATTAACAAAATTTTAATATTAATTGTAGTAAATATACAAAATAATAAAAAAATAATTATTATATTTTTAAATTTTAATAATATTATTGAATAATATATCATAATATATAAATAAATATATTATATATTATTATAATATTATAACTATAATAGAAAAACACAACTATATAAAATAATATGATAATAGTAATATTCTATTCAATAAAATTTATATTATATTATAATATATTAGAAGATTTTCTTTTATTATTGTTTTTTAATATATTATATTTATTGGTAATTTATTATAATAATACAAATATTAATTATTATAAATTAATTATTAATAAATGTTTTTATATATACATTTATATTATATTATTTTTATAGAAAATAAAAAAAAAAAAAAAAAAAAAGAAAAAAATATTAATTTATTTTTTAATATATTATACTTTATATACTTTTATATATAATATGTATTATTTAAATATTTAATATTATCATTATTAATATTTATTATTATCTTATTCTATATATTAATTATATATTAATTATATATTCTTTTATTATAAAACAAAAATTAATTTATATTAAATTTTTTTACATTTTATTATATTAAATCTCGAGTAATAAAAAAATTATAGATTTATCTATCACTGTTTATTATTTTTACTTTTTTTTTTTTTTTCTTTTTTTATTTTTTAAATCTTTAGAAGATTACAAATTGTAAATCTAATCTAATCTTTAAAAAAATAATTTAAACATTATTTAATTGTATTATATTTAAAATACCAAAAATATTTTTTTTTTAATAAACAAACAAAAAACTTTAACAAATATAATAATATAATAAATATGGATTTCAAAAAATTATGTCTTTTATGTTTTTTAATAGCATGCTCTTATGCTTTAACCTTAAAACAATTCAATTATCAAATGATTTGTATGGTTAATAAGGAAAGAGGTAAAAGAGGTGTACCATATCTTGCTTACTCAAGGTAAATATAAATAGTATTTGAAGAATAAAAAAAATTAATTCAAAAAAATTTTTTTAAATAAATTTTTTTAAATTTTCAATATTACAAATCTTATTAAACAAACTATTAATATTAATATTTATATATATTTATTAAAAAAAAAAAAAACTTAAAAAATAATAGTGTTTTAGCAAACGCTGCTCAAAATCACAGTAAATATCAAGCTTCTAAGAAAAAAATGACTCATGATGAATCTGGCGCAACATCTACTCCAATGAAGAGAATAAAGAAAGCCGGATTCAAAAATATTAGAGCTTGTGCTGAAAATGTTGCATACAATCAAAAATCAATTGAAAAAGTTATGAAGGCTTGGATGGGTTCAAGTGGTAAGTTTTATAGATAACAAATATAATTATTATTTTTATAAGTTTTAAATATATTGAAATATCATTATTATATATTTATTTATTGACTTAAAAAAATTTTTTTTTCCTTAAAATATATATTTTTATAATATAAACATCAAAATTAATTTCATATCACAAAAAAAAAACAATATCTATATATTTAATAAATAAATAAATAAAAAGGTCACAGAAAAAACATTTTAAATAAAGAATATACCCACTTTGGAGCTGGTATGAAGAACAGATACTGGACTCAAAACTTTGCTAAATCTTCAAGTGGTCGTCCAAAGAATGTCAAAAAATGCCCATAAATTGTTAAAAATTATTATCAGAATGACTAAAATAATGCACAAAAATTTGATAAATTTTATAATTATTCTTATCAATAAAAGAAAGAATATTTATTTTATCAATTAAATCAAATATTTAATATATAACTATTAGATAAAGGGAATAAGGAAGAATGGAAATAGACAAACATATAAACTAAAAAGAAAAAAAAAAAAGAAGGAAAAAAAAACGAAGCAAATAAAATTATAATATTTATTTATATATATTATTAATTTTTATTTTAACTTTTATTTATTTTTTTTTTTTTCATGTAAAAATTTTTTAAATTATTTATTCTCTTTTAATAATTAGTTTTTTTTTTTTAAATTATTTAATTATTAAAGAAATATAAATTTATTTCTTTAATATTATATTTATTATATTATCGTTTTATAGTAGTAAAAAATTATATATAATTTTAAATTTTTATATAAAACTGTATAAAATAATTTTTTTTATAACTTAGAAGTAATTTTTTATTAATAATATATATAAAAATTATATATCTTTAAATCTTTAAATTCTGTATATAAATATATTTATATATAGGTATATATTTTAATATTTATGCTATGAATATTAAAATAAAATAAAAATATAAATAAAAATTATAATAAAAAAAAATATTAAAAATAATAAAAATAACATTAAAAAAAAATATTAAAAAAAATATTAAAAAAAAAATATTAAAAAAAAATATTAAAAAAAAATTAAAAAAAAAAAAAAAAATAAATAAAAAACGATAAAAGTCATAATCATTATTATAAAAATGTTTTCTTTTTTTTTTATATTATTATTATTATTTTATCATATCATTTTATTTAATATTATTAAATATTTATTATAACATTACACTTTATCTAAAATTAAAAAAGAAAAATGTAATATAATATTCAATCCCATGTTTTTTAATAATTATAAAATAACGAAATATTTTATTAAATCTTTTTTCTTTTTAATATTTGATATATATAATTAAAAAGTAAATTAGTTTTGCAATAAGTATAAAATTAATATTATATTTTTTTAAGAGTAATTAATTAAGATATAAATACTAATAATTAATTATTTTTTATCATTAAATCTTTTAATTATTATTATATATAGAAAAATTATTATTCATAAATATTTTATGTTGTTTTTATAGATTATTTTGATATATTTATTTTTAAACCATTTATTTAAAAATATAATTTTTCAAAATTATCTGTCATTAGATATAAAGAACAATACTTTCATAATATATTATTTTAATTTCATTTTTTTATAAAAACATTATAAAAATATTTATTGATATTAAATCATACATATGATCTTTTAAATCATAATATTATATATGATATATTTATAATGAAAAGAAAGACTTTGTTATAATGATAGAATTTGTTAAAAAATCATCATCTGTCAATATTTAAAAATAAATAAATTATAATTGAATAGTTATCTATTAATTATATTTTATTGATTAATTTAACAATTTATAATTTTATTAATAAAATTAATTTGTCTTTTTTATTTTATTATTTGAATATTATAATTAATCTATATTTTTTTTTCTTTTTTTGATATAATTGATAAATCAATATTTTTTTTTCATGATTTATATAATAATTCATTAATAAATATAAAAGCAATTAATATATACAATATTAATAAAATAATTATTTTATTATTTTAAAA